>VYZT01018041.1:0-12826 GCA_013400735.1 Pomatostomus ruficeps | reverse complement strand
CCATCCATCCATCCATCCATCCATCCATCCATCCATCCATCCATCCATCCATCCATCCATCCATCCATCCATCCATCCACCATCTTTAGGGCAACAATATTCAGTCTGCTCCTGCTCCTGAAGCCTTGAGCTGGCACAGGTATGCAGAATATTCCATTATACAGTTATGCAGAATATTCTGTTTCATGCTTCACCAAAGGCCCGTGTTCACGTGGGTGATTAAGTGACTACGGTTCAGCAATGTCACAGACTCCTGGGTCTCATTTGACCGTGATCTTCACCTCATTCCTTTAGGAGAACAAGCTTTGCTTTATGCAGGTTCCTCAGTCAAAGATGCCTGTGAATTTGATTAATTCTCCATATTTGACTTCTCATTTCTTTGGCTGAGATTGATTGAAAAGCAATTACCTGACTACAGCATTCCTGACAGGAGCTGCACAGGCTTCTGCACAATCCACCTTTGTTTTGAGCCAGAGTTGTGTTCTAACTCAATAAAGCCTTTTTAGTCCTTTTCAGATTTTGGGGCGTTTTTTATGGTAACTCGTTTCATCAGCATCTCTTCACTCTTAACTTCCAATAGATTTTACACCTCTTACTTTTTAATTCCTGAATTGGCCTGGCCTGTTACTTCTGGTCCTTTTTTGGTTCAGAAGCATTGTAAAGTTTCCTGGAAAGGCATGACACGGTGCCTTGCTAAAAGCAAACGCCTCAACTTAGCAGCTGATCTGGACAAATGAACCTGAAACGAGGCATTTGTGGCAGGGACGGGTTGGAACTCAGCGATGTCATTAAGGGCATCCTCGGGGCTTTCTGTTTGTTCTCCTAATTAGTGCGTGCCTGCCCGCAGCGTCCGGCGGGATGCATCAGCCCGAGCTGCCGCAAACCGATGGGCTCAGCCACCCATGGCAAATTGGACAGAGGGAGCCTCGTCTCCCCGGGACCGCGGCGCTGCTTCCCTTTGTGCGCTCGCCGGGATGAATAAAGTTGCTGTCCGTGACTATTAGGCACAACAATCATCGCTGGGATAATATTGCACCCGATGGAGCTGCGGTGGTGGGAGGAAAGGCTCTCTCTCCCCTCCCCCTTGCCTCCACAAATTTCCTAAAAAACAAAAATCAGCTCGCAGCACCAGCGGCCTTTCTTACTTTTTTGTTTCCCCGTTTTTCCGAGTGGAATTTTAGAAGACTGCACTAACTACGGCAGAATTCCCCTGAACTGACTGGAAGATGTCATAGGTGGCAGTTTTTTGGGTTTTTTTTTATTTTCCTTCTGCTTCCATGATTTCAAATGTTGTTTGAAGTCCTGGGAATTACCTACAAAGCAACAAAGTGCAATGCAAGGCTTGGCTACACAGCACCTGATTTTAGGCACCCTAGGCCTCAAGGTAAAGCAGTGCCTCAGGTAAATATCTCAACTGATCACATGAATATTAGAGCCCTTAAAAGAGCCATTTCACAGAGCAGAGGCCGAAAAAACCCAGCCAAAATGAAACATCAGGGTGGAAGGTGCCCTAAACCTCATAATCTTCTCTCGACTGTAGGATTCACCTTCCTAAACCCAGGAGTTTTAATATTTTCTATAAATATATATCGTAATAATAACCACAGGGGGATACATCTGGTTCACAAGATGTCTGGAAGGACTGTTATCCACTCTTACACAAGAGATGATGATTAAAATATTCCCGTGGAATGTCAGAGACAAATGGGTTTCACTTCCTTGCTGGGTTTGCAAAGTCCTCAGATCCTCATCTCTCAGGAAGCTGCTCAAAGCACTCTCAGTCCCTCATGGAAATTTTAGACTTTAAAGCTGAACTGGTGCTGGAATGAGAGAAAGGAGATTGAGGGTGTTGTATCAATTCAAATGGATTTTCTGGGGGCAGATCTCGGGTGCCTTTTCCTTCTCCTCCTCAGCCATTAACTGTGCTGGAATCAAAAGTTCTCCAGGGCTTCAGCGATCACCTAACACCAAAAGCTGGCAGTAAGTGAGTTCTGGGTACCTCCACCAAATTAAGAGACACAAGCTGAGGAAAGTCACGAAAGAGATCTTTTCCTCATGCGCCAAATACTCCATCGCTCTCAGGTGCCCATCTCCTTTTTACACCTTTGTGTTTCACTGTAGATTTAGTGTCATTTGCATTTCTGTCCTTTCCCGCTGCTCCCGCAGTCGCAGTCAGTTTTTCTTAGCCGAGACAGAAACTCCCTCTGTTGATTTAGATGGAAGAATAATCCCACTGCTATTGAAATCCCCCTCCATCTACAGCAAGAACGAGGCTCTTCCGAGCAAAGGGCTCCAGAGATAGCTGCTGCCCTGTTAGACAAAGTAAAGAGCTGGGGAGACACTTGAAATGATTTCTTGCTTCTCTGTGGCGCTGCTCTGCACTTCTTTTCCCTGAAGAACCCCAGCAGTGACAAGCAATGACAGCAGATGTTTGCAGAGGTCTGTTCCCCATTTCCACCGCTGTCAGTCAATCCAAGGGATCTCCAAAATGAAACTTCCCGGCGGCTCATTGCGTTCGCCTGTTCAGCCGTGCATGCCCTCAGCACATTCTCACGCTGACAGTGCAGAGAGTTTGCTTCTTCAGGGCATTTCATGGAAATATTTTGTCCCTTGCCATGGGGAGAGCAGCATCACACGTGTTACTGGAGGGACACTGCAATGCTGAGAGAAATGGGGCAGAGAGAGCAGCTCTGCTCTCTTGGGCTCAACTGGGCCAAAACCTCAATAAAGCTGGAGAACTGGGGGAAAAAAATCATGTTTGAGACAGCACAGAGGCTGCAAAAGATCTGGAGAAGTCTGTCCAGCAGTCAGGATAACACAGACAGGATGTGATTTTAAGAAAAGGCCGCTCTTGAATGGATTTTTCAAGATCCAAAGCGGACAGAAGCTCACCTTCCCCGCAGAGTGTGTTTTGGGGAGGAGGTTTGCTGAGGAAAGACCCAGGCTTCTGGGAATGTTTAACTCAGGGTTCCTTCCAATATCAGAACTTAAATATGTTCTTTAAAAATCCCTCCCTTTATCCCACACAGCCACTCAAGATCTGTCTTGGGAATCCCTGAAAACTCCCAAGAATCGAGTAAACAGAACTGGTTTTTCCAAGCCCAGAATGAGTTTTATTTACCCCTAAAATTCACTGCTGATCTGGGGGTTTTTTTCAGTAGCGGAGCTCTCAAAGTCATAATATAAATGAAATTTTGCATACAGGAGAAAACCTTTTTTTTACCAATTTTCAGGCTGGATGTTTTTTCAGGAGGAACATAAAAAAAACCAACTTACACTGCTTAAGGAAATAAATGGTTTATATCTAGACAAATAATTTATAAAAAGACACTTGCCAAGTTTTACACATGCCCATTATTTATTCAATCAATCCATCCTCTTTTTCAGAAAGCATTTTTATAGTAATACAGCAAGTAATTAAATCTGCAGTCAACTCTGGTTAGAATAGGTCTTAATTACATTGCAAATATGGAAAGGCAATGTGCAGTAACACATCCCACGAACACAACAGGCCCAAAAGCAGGAATGACATCATCTTCAGAGACCAAAAAAACCCCAAAACCAAAACTAATCAGAGAAAAAAAAATAAAAACACTTCAGAAACTGAAAACAACAAAAAGCTCACAGCCAAGCAGATAAGGGAAGGATGAAAAATTCTCTGGGATTTCTGGCACGGACCGTGAAATCAAGACGGAGGAAAACAAGAATAAATCATAACTCGGAGGTGGTGCCATCAGTGAACTCGCTGACACGGCGGGGAGCTGGGACTCCTCTCCAAGCCCGCTGATATTTGCAGAGCAGAATTGTCTCCCTGAGCAGGCTCTTGACAACGGCCTCCTGCTACGTGCTGGGAATTTATCTTCCTCTCCTGCTGCACTCCGTGGCCGTCCCTTTCAAAGGAAATATTTGCTTTCAAAGGAAATATTTACTGTGCCGTGCCGGAGCGTTGCAGCTTCTCACCCCAGCAGCTGGCAGGTTTATTCCAACCCCAGGCTGCCAAGGGCAGCAGCCCCGTGCTTGGTGGGCTCTGGACGCTTCCCTTCCAAGACCTGTTGTCCCTGGGGATCTCAATCAGCTCCTTCTACCTCCAACCCAATGGGAATTTAAATATTTGGGAGTGCAATGAACTCTAAAGGGGGAAGTGGGCATCTGACACCACGTGCTGCCAAGGAGAGAGCACGGCCAGGCTGAGAATGCAGGAGCTGGAAGGGACTCGATTTCAAAATTCATTCTGCCACTGTGTTTTTCTGCAGCTCAGTTCCTCCTCAGGCAGGGCAGCAGAACATCTCCAGGTAAAAAAAATCACCTAAGAACAGACAATATCTATGTATGACACAGTTTCAAAGCAGTTTTTGCACAATTAAATGGTTTTGGAAAGTCTGCTTTCAGTTTATTCGTGCAATTCAAATTTTGCCAAGTGTTGCCAGATATTCCTGTGGATCCCTAGGAGCTCAGGTGGCGAACAGAGAAATTCTGCAGTTGGGGATATCAGGAAAAAAAAAAACCCCAACTCTGAGAAAGTTTCTTAAATCTCAGATTTCCAGCTCAAACATTAAAGGAGCTTTGGGAAATCTTCTGAGGATTTTCAGACCCACATCCTTTTCAAATCAAAGGAGGTTTTGTGTCTGTAATTTAAAAAGGAACCTAAACTATCTGACAGCAAGTGGGTCAAAAATACATATAGGGAGACATTTCAAAGATGGATATTCATATACACAGGGAAAAATTATAAAAGTTATCATTTCTTGCTTGGTAAACAGATGGCAAATCAAACAGGCAGAAGGACATTACATGGTGAGTTCTGTGGACGTGTCCTCTTATTTTAATTGTCACCAGCACACAGGGCTAAAACTGCAAGCTGGTAATGCAGACCAGGGCTCGTGGGAGGAGGAAATATCTCTTCCCTGAGCAGCTGGTGTAGCTGAGACAAAACCTACGAGCTTGCAAACCCAGCGGCCTGAAAATGAGTTTATTTGACAAAGCTAAACGCGTTTTTACAATGATTTCTCTGGGTTAATTTCATCAGAACTTCTCTGAGAGAGGAGGAAATTGGTACCCACGAAGTGAAGAGGATGCTGGAGGGGAGGAAGGAGGGAGGTGCCAGGGACAGAGGAGGGCAGGGAGGAGTTGGTGACAGAGATTTTATAGCCTGCAGAGCAAAGGGAACTTCGTGTGGGAGAGGGATCCTGAGAGTGCCATAAAAGTGTCTCCGGCAAGCTCCTGGTGGCCCAACTTTGGTCGTAATTTAGTTTTCAGGCTCAACTTTGGAAAATATTTGACAAGTTTTGCTGAAAGGTACGAACAGAGAGAGACAGAGACACGCTTTGCCGGGAAATATTTGGGAATGGCAGCTGGGAATCGTGAGCTTGATGATCTCTTTCCCTGAGACACAAACCTTCAGTAACCACAAGCACGATGATCACTGGAAATTGTCACAAAATTGTCAGAAAAATACTTTTCTTTTAGTTTTTTCAGGATCTGATTCCCAGGTGGCATCTTTTGTCTGAGCAGGTGATGAAGTCTGGCAGGCCCCATCCAGATTTTGGTTCTGTAAAGTGACCGAAATTCGCTTGGGATGGTTCTGGGTGAATCAGAAGAATCATAATGGGGAATTCTGGACATGGAATTCCGTATGCTATTTTAACCCCACCCTAAAAAAAGCCTAGAATCCAATAGATTTCTGAAACAAATCTTTTTTTTTTCACTTTGAAAATTCAATCACAGGAGCAATGACAGAGCAGGGGTTTTCCAAGTGTCCTGCCTTCTCCTGCCCAAAGCAAACTATCACATAAAACCAGATTTCATCCATCCCCTTCTGTCATTTTTTCATCGCTTTGCACTCTCACGTATGAAAATCAAGTGTAAAACAAACACCAGTGTCCAAAAATACAAGTTTTATACCTTTTTATCTGTGTGCACAACAAAACATTGCTGCTGCTAGCAAAATATGCTGAATTTGCTGCTTATCTCTCAAAATATTGTTTCATTTCACTTCTAACCTCTCTCTCTGAAAATATTCTGCTTCATGTCCCTGTTAATCTCTTAAATAATGGCAATGAATGTGCTTCATAAGCATTATATTCTCCCTCACGAACAAATAAAACCACCTTTTAATTTTTTTTTTAATTTTTTTTTTTTTAAATCAAGGTTTTCTTGGACAAAAACAACTTCACGAGAAGGTTGTGATGAAAAGGTCTGTGAGAAATAAGTCGTCCATTACTCGAACATGGAAGGATATTATGGAACTGAGTTTATCACAACAAGCTCAGCAATCAAAAGTATTTTTTTATTTTAGCTGCTTCAATGAAATTTTTTATTTTAAATGAAAAATTATCCATTATTGGCAGTCAAAAACTCGCACAGAAACTGCATTATGCACAAAAATAAATATTTAAACATTGATCATATCTTATCCTAATAGTGCACATAGCATTTACATAAACACCCTGAATTGCAATTGCATTCTGGATATTTTAGAAATAAATCACAGAAAATCATACCAAAAGGTCTGAATGGATGCACATGGACATCTATTTCTATTTCCTAGAATCACAGATTCTCTGCCCTCTACCAAGAAAGAGATTCACCTGGATTTCCTCGGCAGGACTGCAGTAAAAATTTTAAATTTACATTAATTACGGCATTTTAAATATTTAATAATTAATAAATGTAGAAGTAATAATTATCAATAATAAATAAATTTTATGTAATATAATAATACATTATAGTTATATTATACAATAATGTATAATTTTATTAATTAAGTTACTGCTAATAGTTAATTAAAAATAATTAATAATTAATGACTGCCGTTAAAATTACAAAATGACATTAAAAAGTGCAGTTAAAATTAAAAAAAAAAAACCCTAGAAAAAATTACTGCAGTTAAAATTACTGCAGGCTAAAAATGGCAGAGGCTCAATTTGCTCATTTTATTATTTCAATCAGAACAAACTTAAGGGAGATGGGCCTAAACCACTTCTTGTAGAGACTGCTCTTCAAAAGTCTTTATACTTGTCACAAACCGGATCCAAAATTACCACTCAAGGAAATTTGGGCTAAAATAAACTTCACAGCTGCCCAAATAATTTGAATGAAGATCTTGAAAATCCTGAATTTAACGTAAAGGTTAAGAAACTCTGATATTATCACAGGGACTAAATACAACTACAGCTGGGAGGTAGGGGGGACAATTTATTTAATTGTCATCTTCCTTGACAATTAAATAAAATTTTCAGCACTTTGTAAAAATAAAGTCTTCATGTTCTTTCACTCGGCGAAACAAATCATGCTGCTGCTCCCCCAGTTCCGCTGGAGACCCATTTATGAAAAATTAATCACGATAAAATATTTGACAAATATTGATAGAAATATTGATGACTGTGATTGGATCACTGGAGCAATCCTATGAAACTTTACAGCAAGGAATGCACCGCACGGGCTGTAAAACTTCAAACATTTTGAAAAATTTTGAAGTGTTAAGGTTTATAATGACACCCACATGAGTCGGTTTGTCACTAAATCCCACCTAGCCCAGTAGGACTTTATTGTTTTCCACTCTTTGAGGAGGAAAAAACACACAGACTGTTTGCTACAAGTTCTAGGCAGACAGACAAGAGCTTTTGAAAACTAGAAAGCACTTGGGAAAAAAATACATTGTAGTTTGTCCTCAGAAATTCTTTGAAAACTGGAGCTGTCTAAAAGCAGAGCAAGATACTTCTGTAGATATGTGCACAAAGATAATGGTATCAAAGGTGATTTAAAGTTGTAGCTATGGAAACTGCATCTTCTTCTTAAAAAAGCCAAAGCCTGAGATGGTTGAAATGGAGAGAAAAATAATTCCCAAATGAAATTAGCTCTCTGCTTTACCTGGGCATTGCATCAAAGGACAAATCACCCTGTAGGGAGTGTACCCAAAACCTCCAAAGCCAAAATTATCCCACACCCTGAAAATGCAGGGACAGCTTTTGGGGAGCCAGAATGCTGCCTGACTTGGCTCTCTCTGGAGACTTGGTCCCACTNGATTTGTCTCTCTCTGGAGACTTGGTCCTGCTCCCCTCAAATTTCAGGTACAGGGTCAGAGTTACAGGTGTGCAAATCCAATACCTTCATTCGGGCATCTTAATACACAGTGAGAAGTGAAAAGATTGAACAAAGACCCTGTGATTTCCTCTACTGGGCCTGTTCCACCCTAACTCAAAGTACAAGGACATTCCTGCATCCTACAACTTCTCCCACTGAAGCAGGGAAGGTGTCTCTGAAAACACAACAGGTTATTGGAGCAGAAATATCTCACGCACGGGAAAAACCTAAATGAGGGAGTGTACCCAAAACCTCTGAAGCCAAAATTATCCCACACCCTGAAAATGCAGGGAGAGCTTTTGGTGAACTAAAATGGTGCCTGACTTGGCTCTCTCTGGAGACTCGGTCCTGCTCCTCTTCAAATTTCAGGTGCAAGGTCAGAGTTACAGGTGTGCAAATCCAATACCTTCATTCGGGCATCTTAATACACAGTGAGAAGTGAAAAGATTGAACAAAGACCCTGTGATTTCCTCTACTGGGCCTGTTCCACCCTAACTCAAAGTACAAGGACATTCCTGCATCCTACAACTTCTCCCACTGAAGCAGGGAAGGTGTCTCTGAAAACACAACAGGTTATTGGAGCAGAAATATCTCACGCACAGGAAAAACCTAAGTGATATTTGGTGAAATACGATGCTTTTGAAACATGACCGGGGAATATTTAGAAAAATCTTTGTTCGTGCCTCGTGTCATGAGGAACAGCTGGAGATGAAATGGGTCAGTCATAAATACTTTTCTGTGAGGAAATTAGACCTCAAATTGCTGCCTGGAGTGGCGAATTCTTAGAATATTCCTTTGCTCTGCTGATTGCAAGGATTTACGGTCCTCACAATTTAATTTATGCGACGTATGAGGGCTCACAGGAAGCACAAAATAGGCTGTTGAATTGCAACTGGTGAAACATCTTGGAGAAAAGACAAATACAGGGAGATTTCTCCAGGAACAGAGAAAACCCAGCACTTCATGATTCCTAGAGGAACAGACAATCAAGAATAACCAACTGTAAGCTAAGAGTAAATAGAACCCACCTGTGTACCTGGAGTTAGTGGCCATAAGGGGATTAGGGTTCAAAAATACCTTTAAAATGGCATATTGAAAGCTTTTTGAAGCTCATTTTCAGATTATACTTAGAGAGTATCAGTAGAATGGTCCTGAAATGTACCAGGATAAGACTTGAGCACCTAAAGCTGCAAATGCATCAGCAGGAGCTCCTGAAAGAATTAAGAACCCAGCCATGTTCTATTTCTATTTTATAATCTCATTTTTTCAGTGTTTTCTTTGTGCAACATGACACAGATGCTAAATTATGCACTCTTACACCCACAAAGTCTTAATTCATTTGTGAAAATACACAACAGTCATTTACCTTCCCTTTGTAAAGACATCAGCAAGTGCAGGGCATCACAGTAGCTGGTCATTAATGCCTAAGCATTCATTTAATTACCAACAAATGAATAAATTTAGCATTTAGAAATGGTTTGCGTGTTTGTTTCATCATTTCAGTTCTTTTCAAAGACAGAAATAAAAGTCCCAATAACATCTTAATTAATAAAAGGTGCTAACACCGCAGTTGCACTTTAACCATTTCAAAATTCAAAAGCCAAAAAAAACCCCCAAAACCCTACAATAAACTAGAAACCATAATAAACACCCCTCAGAGAAAGAACAGATTAATAGCAAGTGATAATCTGAAAATTATGGAGAAAGGAGTGCCTTGATCTCTGATCTCTGGCTGTCCCACTCTGGGGTGTGCAGCAACCAGAAATGATCCCAAGATTGTGGCCAAGCCACCTTCATATGAATGTGAGGCATCTCGTCCCAATCCCGTAGCTTAAAAACCAATTTTAAGGCTTTTTCATCTGTTTTTTGCTGGCTCAGGAGGCTTGCCTGGTGATGGGAGCAAGGCAAACCAGCCCTGACAATGTCTGAACACTTCACAGAGGCAGGGAATCCACACCAAACCAAAACCACGTGGGGACATTGTAAGGGACTGTATCTGGGAGCCAAAATAAGCCCAGCAGAAATTCCATCTTCCCTTTCTCAAAGGTTCTGATGATTCAGCTGTTGCAGAATTGCACATTTTCGAGCTACGAAAGATATCAAGATACCTTATGCTGCCGACTGCTCCCAAAGCGAAGGAAAATCATTTCGTTCCAAAAAGGTGGAAATTAAAGGTCAAAAACTGAGCGTGACTCCGTAGAGACAGTGGAGTAACAGAGCAGCATACAAACCATCACTCTTTGCATACTGTCAAATTTTCATGCAGCTGATTGCAATAAACAAGTTGACAATAGCAAAAATGAGGGGAGAAAAAAAAGTTTGTAGCCTGTGTTAAAGAAACCTCAGTCAGCCCTGACCTAATTAAGGATATTTTTCAGGAATCCTCCCTCAGAATGAAAATCTGAGCCTTCCCCTGAAGTGCTGCCAGGGAAACCTTCCTGTGGGATTGTAATTGTCTGCAGCAGTGGAGAATGAGACCGCCTGGTTCCCCGAGTGGGTTTCCCCTCATGGATTGTGCTGCTTTGTTCCACTCCTTGTTCGGATGTTTGGGTTTCTCGAGGCCTTGGCCATTGTCCCTCCCCCAGCACATGTGCTCTGCCAAACATGGTGGAAGCTCTGTTTTGGGTCGGAATGGCAGGAAAATGCCATAAATTAGATTAAAACATGAGCCTCGCTGCAAGGAGAGCTTCAAGTGCACACTGAATGTTTGGTGAAGGCAGAAAACAGCTCTGCATGTTGTAGAAACAGTGAAGCAACAGAATTTTGGAAGGAATCAGACGTGTTCATTCCAAAAGTTCTGTGCAAGAAACTAATCCAGGGATTTATATTAAACTGCAGAATAAAAGTGTTATGCTTGGTGATGCTAAAAAAGGGATTTCCACAGTGTTTGAAGCCTCCTTCATGCCTAGCTAGGGTGAGATGGAAAACTCTTGGGCTCAGAGATGTCCATCACTTCAGCCAGGGGCTGCAGGGTTTGGAAAGGATCAGTCAAAGCTCAGAGTCACAATGACCATGGCACCTGGAATAGAAAGTTGTCAAG
Source organism: Pomatostomus ruficeps (assembly GCA_013400735.1). Lineage (NCBI taxonomy): Eukaryota > Metazoa > Chordata > Aves > Passeriformes > Timaliidae > Pomatostomus > Pomatostomus ruficeps. Next base: position 1,704 of record VYZT01018041.1, on the reverse strand, counting down.
ATTATTTTTAAACGGCCTGACAAGTTCATCAGCAGTGGCTGATTAATCAGAGGAAGCTGAGCTAGACCCAGACATCTCCAGTCCAATGGGAAACATTGCCATCAGATTAAGAGGGGTTTTAGCCATTCTTTTAAAAATCTACCCTCTACCATCAGCCTTTTAAATGAAAATATTTGATTGCACCCTCTGGTAGGTGCACATTAGGCCACAGCTGAGCAGAAGTGCACGTGCACCTGTGAGCCAGTCTCCAGCCCCACAACTGCACTTTTTCAGATGGCTCCTCCTCATTCTTTAGTTAGGAGACCAGGGCACACCAACAGGAGGCACAGCTCTGTATCCTCCTGCTGTAAGGGACAGCTTTGTACATTATTCATGGGTTCTGTCACTTCAGGCTCCTCAGCAGAAACGCTGCTAAACCCACAGGGTACCTTGGGTGCCAAAATTACACAGAGCCTCCAAATCCTCAGTCAATGCCACCTACCCACCAGATGCTTCAAGATGTCTGGTTAGGAGAAACAACACAGAACAAAATAAACAACCTGAACAGCACAACAGATTCTCGAAGCAGTGCAATTCCACAAGGAATTCGTGCTGGAAAGCTCCTGATCAAAAAAAGGCTGGCACTCATCTCCCGAGCCACTTGGAATGTGTGTGCCACAGCTATCGGGCACCAGGAATATCTCCCTTTCGCCAGGATATATTTCTGTTTCACCTTTTCAAGTGCATACGGCCACAGCCTCCTGGCTGGCTGGTGCACAACCAGGAACACACAATAATTACATCAAACTAGTCTGAGGAGGGGGAATTGAAAGCAGCATCACCTGACTGACACCAGAGGGTGTGTTTGGGGGCGTGTTGGTATTTTTTTAAACTCCTATACACATCAGATCATGAATGTGGTTAGAAATTGTCTCCATGGTTTTTTTCCCATCATACAAATTGTTTTTAAAATGGAAGAAAATGTTCACCCTTGTGAATAAAGTTAAGCTCCATACAAACACTCCTGCAAGGTCTGTGCATTTTGCTTTGTGTCCCTTTCACTTTTTTTTCAGAAATCGTCCAACACTTTATTTCCAGGCAAAGCTGGAAGATGCTGGAAGGAACAATATTTAGAGCAGTGAGCAAGTTTAGACCTTGATGCTGATTTCCCCCAGTTTGGAGCCTCAGTGCCAAGGGTCAAGTTGTCCCTTTGTCAAATGGGATTATTTCTCACACGCAGAAACACACCAAGAGAAAAACAAGATTCATAAAACCTTTTTGTTCAGAAAATGTGTTTCTGTTGCAGAATTGCCTCATTCCAGAGAGTCTCTTGATGAGATACAACAAGCTCCAGTCCGTGATCTCTTTTTGGGCAGCCCCAAATTTATTTCTGCAGCTCAAAGCAGCGCTGGGACAAGCCAGGCCGTGGGCAAGGTGGGATTTTATTCCACTTTGATGGAGCCTGTGCTCAATGTGAGAAACACAGGATTTGTTTGAGGCAGTGCTCTCATTTCAAGGAGCTGGAATTGGCTTTTGAGCCAATCTTTGGTCTGTCCAGAGGAAGGTGTTCAATATTGCCTGAATTATTAATTTTGCACAGTGACAACTCATTCTTCCTGTACAAGTCTTAGGCTATGGAAAGGAATTTTGAGCCCTACCCAGGACCCAGGATTAGTTATTTTCCAATATATCAGTTTAAGTGTGGACAAGTCACTTGGACTTCTT
>VYZT01018033.1:7892-29688 GCA_013400735.1 Pomatostomus ruficeps | reverse complement strand
AAACCCTGCCACTGCTCCCTGCTCAGCTCTGTCCCCACAGCACCAGCAAAACCCTGCCACTGCTCCCTGCTCAGCTCTGTCCCCACAGCACCAGCAAAACCCTGCCACTGCTCCCTGCTCAGCTCCTGGGCTCTGTCTCCCCAGACTGGTCAGGAGACAGCACCGGGTTCCACCGCAGGAGGAGAACTGCTCAGGAATACAGATGAGGCTGCCTCGCTGCTGCTTTGCCCCCGCCCTGCTCAGGGAGGTGAAGTTTCTGCCAGGTCTCCCCAGGATGGTCACAGAGGAGAGCCCGCGCTCCCTGTAGCGCTCAACCTCGCAATTTATACAGAAAAAAAGGAGGCATGGCAGATTTCAAGGTTCTGGGCTCAACCTTGGCTTAATTAGTGCTGGTGGCATATGTTATGTGACGGTTACATAATCAGGGGATGGGATCCCAGCCGGTGGCCGAGGGGTTGCCGTGGTAACCGTGACAGCCATCAGGGCTGCCTCACTCATCGCTTTTGCCCCCGTGCTTCAGAAGCTCTCCTGGTTCTGCTTTGCTATTTTAAAATAAAAATATGAATCAGCTGAGCTCCCTAGCCTTCTCTGGAAACAAAGTCACCCAAACCTTTAACAGGCAGCGACTTTTGTGAACCGTTCGCAGCACCCTTGGGCTGCTGCTCTCCAGTGCTCCTGGAGCTCCTCACCAGGGACAAACAGAGCAGAACAAACCCTCCACTCCTGAAACAGATCCCTCCACACCTGCAGCCCAGGCACCGTCCTTTCCAGAACTCCTGATACGGTGTGCTCATGCCTGCCAGGAGCTCTTGAGGATCTTCACTTCTCCCAGTGCAACCAGGCAAGCCTGGCCTGAACTCTTTTATTCCCAGCTTACATTTTTAAATAAAATGTATTTCCTCAATCTTTTTTTCCAATATAGCCACAGTCCAGTGCTGAATATCTCTGCTTTCAAATCTCCTGCTCTCCCTTTTCACATTTTCTTTCAGACTGCTCATGAAAAACCCTGACTAATTTTAGGACAAAGATTAATACAGAGCATCCTGCTCAGTAACAGCCTCCTACCTACAAGCAATTTCAGACCTCTCACCTATAGCCAGGCCTCACCCACCGAACATACACTGCATTAGCATCATTTTGGTTTCTCGATAACAACATAGAAAAATGAAATTTAAACACACTAGATTTAGAAGTTAATTTAGCCTTTTGTATACTTGTTAATCAAGTTACCTATTTACACCTCACTAAAATCCAGCATCTGCAAAGACAATGTGCAGAGGCACAAGGAAGACAGGACAAGTGGTTTTTCAAATGCAATGAATTTGTGTTTTACTTTGAAACTGTTTAAAAAGCAGGCCTTTTATTTGCAATAGTACCCAGCAGTTATTAGACAGAAAAACCAGTCTGAGTAATCTGAATAAAGATTAAAGGCTAATTTTTTTGGATTTCAGTGATTTGCAGAAATATTTTTTGGCATAAGCAGAAAATGAGTCATTACTAACTTCACCTTCTATGATTGCTTCAAGTACAAATCATTTTTCATCTGACAATCACTCAGCTTTTTAAAGTCAGCTGTTTCATAAAGCCTTTTGTTGAAACCTGGTATGCTAACAGGGATCCCAAAGCCTTAATTTTGAGAGAAACTGCAGTTTGTCAAACTCAATAAAGGCAGGAGATTTATGTTTGGATGCCAGAATGCAGTACGTTAAAAAAACAATCAAAACTGGTGAAGTTCAATAACAGGAGATTTATCAGCTGCCTGGATGCAGGTGCAGCATTGGCCTCGTGGTTGCTTCATACACGTTAATAAAAACTTCCTGCTACATAAAAATATTTGTTTCTCCTTTCTCTGTTTAGAGAGAGAAGTAATTTCCTTACTTCCGTGTGGTACTGCAGGAACAGGAAAAGTGCAGGGAAAAGTGCAAAAGCGTAAGGAGCGGCTCTGCACAGCTTCTGTCGAGCTGCAGCTGTGCCAGGCAAGGTTTGGGGGGGTTCCGAGGAGTGGCCCGGACCCTGCCCTGCCCTGCCCGGTGCCCAAGCAGCCCAGAGCTCCAGCCCGGCGCGGCTCCTGCTCTGCTGCCAGCCCCATCCAGTGCCAAACACCAGGCAGCCCCAACACCCGGCACTGCTGCTCCAGCCCAGAGCTCTTGCAAGGCCGAGATCACCCAACAGGCTGAACCAAAGGACGGGCTCGTGCACGGTGTAGTCAGGAGATAGACTGGAGCCCGGATTTCTGATGTCCAACGTTCAATCTGCTCTCCCCACACAGAGACCGCTACATTAATCGTGTCTTATTTCCCCATTTTTCTTTCCAGAGGAGCCTGGATGAATTGTAATGCACATGGATAGACTGAAATGCTCAGCAGACAATTTTGCTTAAATCTCAAGTAAGACAAATGTGACGAGATCTTCAATCGCTGCCCTGGGATGTGTGGGCGATGTATTACATTTTACAGGGAACGGCGTTTGGAAAAATTCCGTTTGCACTCCTCAGCCACTGTACTCTTTTAATTACTTGCTAAACTTGGAGAAAGAAGAGCTGGGAAGGAAAAGGGCAGAGGAGGCTTCCCAGAGATAATGAATGAGATGGCTGCCTGCTGGAGTGAGGCAGCAGCATCATTACCGCCTGAGCTGCAGCAGGACAGGGCCGATCCCTCACCCTGCCCAGCGCCTCCGTGGCACCAGCGGGGCTCTGCAGGCACCGGGTCCCAGCAAGAAATGAAGCTCCAGCAGCAAGTTCCCTACTCGAGTCAGGGGTTTTGTTCCATAAGGGTGATGGAAGATTTCAGTTTGAGGCTCTGAAGAAGTAATAAAATAAATTCTGCCTCAAATCTCCAGGACCCTTTAATATGCCAGGATGTAGAGACAAACGAAGTCTCTAAAGGTCCCTGGAATTTCAGCACTTGCCGTGCCTATGCATTCCCTGGTGCACATTTCATTTTTACTAAAAATTCAGCGCAAAGAAATAAATTAGGAAGAGCTGTCAAACTCTTTTTTTTTGAAGTTCAATTTCAATCTTCCCTATGAAAAATGTGATTTGAAAACTCTTGGAGCTATTATTGTCCAAGGACTCCAGGTTTTTTTAATCTGTTGGGGTGGATTTGATGAGCTTCTCCACACCAGTGTGGACAATTCCTTTGTTTCCTTGTGGATGCAAACACGGGAGCGTTATGCCAAGATCCAGCTGCCAAACACACTCCACGAGTTCATAATTTGAGGTGAGTACATATATTTCTTAGAGGTAACTGAGTTCTGACTCTCACACACTCAGAGCTCATGCATCAGGTTCAAAAGTGCACAATTAAAGCACAACTGAGAGCATTATTTTCTTTCAATATTATTATTGTAATCTCTAGTGATAAATGTAATACCACAAGCGTATACAGCTTTAATTGAAATGTAAACTGAACTGTTTGTTGATGGTCTCTTTCAGTTGTCCTTTGTTAATTATGAAAATCATTCTAATAATTACTGTGCCCGAAACATCTGGGAAGGAGCTCAGAATCACTGTCTGAAAGTTAAGGACAGTAGCAGTTCAGGGGTTAAAGTCTCATAAATGGTGCCTTTTTAAAAAATACACCTCTACAGTTTGCACGCTGCTGTAGCAGAGAAGTATAAATTATACATATTTATGAACACACACAGCAAAGGGAAGAAATCCCAAGTATTAGATCTGCTGGGATACTGTGAGATCTCCAGATTGAGACCTACAAAAGACACACACATCACAGGCAATTCTTTTATAGGGGAGAAGTTATAATAAGATTATGAGCAAGGAACTTCCAAAGCCAGTTCTAAAATTATCTTCAGCTTTGACGAATCACAACTCTACCCCCTCAACCTTTTGCTTATTCCTAAAGCCTTTCTTCTCTCTCCTCTCGTGCTTAATCTGATCTAAATTCTTTCAGGGTGTCAGGGGGATAAATCTGCTATTAAGAGCTACTAGTTTCCATTTGCTCTTTACAAGTGGGTGTGTGACAACACTCGAGGCATTACACACGCGATTAGGTATGCACAGGATGCCCTGCTCCCAGAGACAATATGCAGAGAAGTGGAGGCTGAAACACTTCTGCATTAACAGGAGGACCCTCCAAGTGCTTTGCAGAGTGTGCTCCCGGGCCACTCAATCGTCCCACAGGGTCACTATTCCAAGCAGAAGACATTTAACTCTGTTTTTCCGAGCTGAAAGTATCGACGCAGGAAACAGGTTATTTATCCAACGCCAGGAACAAGACTTCTACCTGGCAATTTTCTGCGACTTAAATGCAAATGATGCATGAAAAATGTGTGCTTATGAGATATTAAACACAAGCCAAGTGCTTTAACAGAAAAGTAGGAAACACCCCAATGATCTCTGTGTTTTGTCATCATCAACGAGCGCAGCCCCGAGGAGCCTCCAGCTCCTGCCAACCCAGTAGCAAATAAGGACTCAGCGCAGCTTCGAAGAAATTATGGCACTTTCTTCTGTGCATTCAGAGAGAGACAGCCATGAAGCATTGCCTCGCTAAATGTTATAAAAGTTCTTATAAATATTCATGTGCAGCATTTGTACTCTGAGTATTTAATCATTTCTTTACAAGAAAGGAACAGGGAGAGAGGGAGAAACTACAGTTTCTTCAATTCCAAAGAGATCAAGGCAACAGAAAAGGCAAACTTGTGCGCAGGTGATCTATGAATTAGTCAGCACCAAACCCAGAAAGCTACAAAAAAGAGAATTTCTTCAGGTAGGTTTTCTTCTTTTTGTTACATCTAAAGTTACACAATGGTTTGTAGGTATTAACCTAATGATTTCTTTGATCACTTGAATTACTTGAATTTTGATCCTTTGACTTTTTACATCATTGGCTTTTGAAAAACAAGACTGATCTGTGGCTTCTGACATTTGTGTGAATCCAGACTGAGCTCAAAGGCCCTTGTCCCAGGTAACCCCACGGGCAGAGCAGCAGCCAAGCACGGCTGCAGAGGCTCTGTGCCACTGGCCACTGGATCCACCCCCAGCTGCTGGGACTAAACCAGCCTGAAAGCCCTGCCAGCACCCGTGCAAGCGCTGCCCCCGAGCTCCATCCACGGCACGCAGCTCTGCATCCAGCCTCTCAGCCTAAAGTTTATCAATACTGCTGAGAATTAATATAGATTTCTGTAATACATGCTGACAACACAAAGGCCTGTCCACAAGTGGCTTGTGCACAAAAGAGAAAAGATATTGCAAAGCAGCTTTGACATCAAATCATAAACCTCATAGAAAAGCAGAGAGCTGTGGAGCAGCTGAGCTGCTCAGAAATCACCCAGCAGAGACAGCAGGGAGGGCTCCTGCCTCGCTGTGACGTGGCCTCCAAGGCACACCAAGAAAGCCTCTGGCAGGTTTTTCCCTGTCCTTCTGCCCCAGGAACATCAGCTCTTGCTGGAGACAGGAGCTACACCGAGGCTTTGGGTACGAGTGCCTTTGCAGACACCACACCGGAGGCACCTCCCCATCCAGGATGCTGTAGCTCGAGGAAAAAATAACAATCTAAGATGTTTATTACTGCAGGCCCAGCTCGTTCACACATTCCTTGGCTGGCAAACAGACCGAGCGCTGGCTGAGCAGGCTGGGACAGCAGCAGGAACAGAGGAAGCCGCTCATTGCTGTGGTGCTTCTGGTTCCCTGCTGCATGAGCCAAGGCAGATTCCTGCCAGCTGTACCTGCCTCTGCTCTCAGGTGTATTGGACAAGTCGCACTGGAGTCACTCCAGGCCCACACCATGTTTAGAATTACAAAGCAAAATGAAAAGTGGTGCTGCCTTTTGCTTCCCTCAGGAAAACTGCCTCTTGCAAATGGTTTTATCATTTTCATTATATCCTGTTTGATTTGCTTTACCATCTTGACTGGAACAATAGCTAAGACATAATAGAAAAAGATTTTTCCACAGGCTGGTTCTAATTACATTAAATCTCAAGTGAGATAGGACATTTAAATAAGAAACAACAACTGCAGAGTCTGAGATAATGACACGCCGAGATACCAGGCTTTTTGAGAGTGCCATTAAAATGATGCATGAAGCATTACAGCTACTCCAATCGGGTTTCAACACGAAAGCCCCTCCTTCTATGGCACAGTGCTGCAGAGAGAGGTCAGCACTTAGTGCACTCCATGTGCAACTCAACAATTAGGAATCATTATCCCTTATGCTGAAGTTGCAACACAGACACAGGCTTAAACTTCTGTCTGAGGTGAGGCAGTTGGGAATGCAGGGTCCCTCGGATTCATCACCTCATGAACCACAAAACAGAGTGGAGGAGGTTCTGAAAAGCTCCTGGATTTTGTCGCAAGTTGTACCTTTAATGTTTTGTCATCAGAACTGAATTCTCTTAATTTCCTGGAAAACATATCTTTAGATTGGCTGGAATCCACTGAAATAGAGACATGCAGAATGGAGACTGTGGCTGTGTGTCCCACAAACACAGTGATACCTGTCACAGTCCCACAAACACGGTGGGACCTGTCACAGTCCCACTGTGGCTGTGTGTCCCACAAACACAGTGATACCTGTCACAGTCCCACAAACACGGTGGGACCTGTCACAGTCCCACAAACATGGTGGAACCTGTCACAGTCCCACTGTGGCTGTGTGTCCCACAAACACAGTGATACCTGTCACAGTCCCACTGTGGCCGTGTGTCCCACAAACACGGTGGAACCTGTCACAGTCCCACAAACACAGTGGAACCTGTCACAGTCCCACAAACACGGTGGGACCTGTCACAGTCCCACAAACACGGTGATACCTGTCACAGTCCCACAAACACGGTGATACCTGTCACAGTCCCACTGTGGCCGTGTGTCCCACAAACACGGTGGAACCTGTCACACTCCCACAAACACGGTGATACCTGTCACAGTCCCACTGTGGCTGTGTGTCCCACAAACACAGTGATACCTGTCACAGTCCCACAAACACAGTGATACCTGTCACAGTCCCACAAACACGGTGGAACCTGTCACAGTCCCACAAACACGGCGGAACCTGTCACAGTCCCACAAACACGGTGATACCTGTCACAGTCCCACTGCTCGTCTGTTTAACCTCAGAGCCACTGCTCAGCTGTGCTGCCAGCACCGGTGTTTATGGGGCCCTGCAGCAAAGGCCCCAGCTGGAAATCAAAACTGAGGAAGGGAACTTTGGTGGGGAGGACACGACTTTGATCACTTCCCCTGTGCCTCCCTTTCCTTTGGCTACTAAGGGCTAACCCAGGCCAAAGGGAAGAAGAGCTGGCCTGAGGCTGCCTCCATCCTCAGTCAGGTCACAGACCAGACTAAGCTGGGTGGGAGCGGTGATTGCTGAGGGGGCAGGAAGGTTCTGCAGAGGGGTCAGGACAGGCCAGATCCATGTGTCAAGGGCAGTTGTATGGGGTTCAACAGGGTGAACCCCATACTGGCACAGCTGTGACCCATGGCACTGGCACAGCTGTGATCCATGACAGTGACAGGGCTGTCACCCATGGCACCGGCAGGGCTGTCACCCATGGCAAGGACAAAGCTGTCACCCATGGCACCGGCACGGCTGTCACCCATGGCACTGGCACAGCTGTGACCCATGGCAAGGACAGAGCTGTCACCCCCGGCACTGGCACAGCTGTCACCCATGGCACTGGCACAGCTGTGATCCATGGCACTGGCACAGCTGTGACCCATGGCACCGGCAGGGCTGTCACCCACAGCACTGGCACAGCTGTCACCCATGGCACTGGAAGGGGTGTGACCCATGGCACCGGCAGGGCTGTCACCCCTGGCACCGGCAGGGCTGTGACCCCTGGCACTGGCAGAGCTGTCACCCATGGCAAGGACAGAGCTGTCACCCCTGGCACTGGCAGGGCTGTGACCCATGGCACTGGCACAGCTGTCACCCATGGCACTGGCACAGCTGTGACCCATGGCACTGGCACAGCTGTGATCCATGGCACTGGCACAGCTGTGATCCATGGCACTGGCACAGCTGTCACCCCTGGCACTGGCACAGCTGTGATCCATGGCACTGGCACAGCTGTGATCCATGGCACTGGCACAGCTGTCACCCATGGCACTGGCAGGGCTGCAGCCCAGGGCTCCCCTGTCACCGCTCTGTCACTCGCTCTCCTCGTTTGCCATCCAGCTTCCTTCCTGCACAGGCTGGTGGTCTCTCATTAAGCCCAGAATTTACAGAGCAGATTTCAGCTTTTATAGAACCCACTGTGCTTTCTAAAGATCCACCTTTTCTTCCAGACAACTGAAATAACACTTTCTGTCTATGGCTCCTGGGGGTTGTTTTCCCTTTTTATTATTTTTTTTTTTAATTTATTTAGAAGTCGCAATGCCTATTTCCCAGCTAGCCTGTCAAGGATGTTAATGAGATTTATCCTCACAGTCTCTCTCACTCTCTGCCCCCTTTCATTCTTTGACACACAAGTGCTTTTATGTTGCAGGAAATGAGGACAACAGCAAGCTGCAGATCCCATGAATGTAAAAATTGTCTTGAAGGCATGGAACAATCCAGCCCTAATTACAGCCAGCTGGAGCCTGCTCTCTTCGCACTGATACTTAGATAATTAACTGAATAGTGACTGATGCAAGACTCAAGTATGTCACTACCACTCAGATATTCAAGGTTAATTTTTGTATCCACCACCAGCATCAAGCTTAATGGATATTATCAGCTAAACTCTTGAAAATCAGTAACCCAGAGTCACAGGCAAGGATCATTTTTCCTTCAGTGAGGTTGGTGCCATCTTTCTTTAGCTGCAGAAGAAATGCCTTTTTCTTTAATAAGGCAAACTCATAAATTTTGATTCATTTAACACCTGTAAATTCACTCACTTAAAGCCCTAAACTTAAATACACCGAAACCACAACACTGATGTAATAAACTAAACCCCAAACTGTTCCAGTGGGCATTACCGGGGTAATACCTGTTTATTTCTCATCAATTGGTGGGTGTGTGTATCCTCCCCAGTAAGCTTTACACAGATGTTGAGAGCAAACAGTGCCATGCCAAAAACCAAATATCCCTGTTTGACTGCCCGTGCATGGACCTGAAACTGCTACAGGAGAGGACAGCAGGCTGAAATGTCTGTAAGTCAGACCTGCTGATGCACTTCTCCTCCTGCACGTAACACAATTCATGTTTAAACTGTCAGGCACCTGAACTGTGCTTTCAGCAAAAAAACTGAAAGAGGAAGTCAGTACCAACAGGAGAAAGTTGTCTTAGTTCCACTTTCGGCAGAGCTTTCCCAAAAACAGGGATTTTTGGACAGATTCAATCCCTCTGCCTGGTTTACAGCTGCACTGATAGGAGCAAACATGGTGTCACTGCTCGTCAGCAAGTGGTACTTTTATTCCTAGTTACTAATTCAAGAAATCACTGTGAAAAATTTGAAGTATTTGAAGCTGGTAAAGATGTTCATAAGAACAGCAACACAGCACAGTAAAGGCTCAGTAGAAGAGACACAACTTATCAGTGATTGTGAGATCCTGGGTAGGGCTTTACAGCAGATAACCAGCTCGGCAGCCTGCAGTGCTCCCAAAAATCTGGGTGGGGAGGCAGGAATCTAAAGAATCCAGAACAGGGATTCTTTTCATTTTGTATTTTATTTGTCCTCACACCTTCTTATCCAGCAATGGAAAATAAACAATCCCAGTTATGTTTGCACATGGCCTACCATGCTCCTTCAATAGGAAAAGTCTGAATTTCGTGAAATATCTTTGGAATGCCACTGTAATATAAATCACAAAGCACTGCCACCACAGTGGAAGTTAAAGTGTAACCTGCACTTTTCCCCAAGAGAATACACAGAATTTATATCACCAGAAACAGAAAGCAACAGAACAAAAATAAAAGCTTAGCAAAAAAAGTAGGTTAACTCATCTAAAGAATGATACATAAGGCTGACAAAGAAAGCAAGGCAGGTATTTTTGGAGGTATTTTGAAGTCTCTTTAAAGCCCTGCCTATTCGCCTGTGAAGTATTTCTGCTTAAGGTATATATATGCTAATGTTCCTATTTAAGATAGCGATGATTGGGCTCAAAGAACTCCTGCTTTGCAAGAACAAAGGAGGAAAGGCTGGGCACCATCAGCAGCTGGTTCTGAGCGCATCTTCAGTGATCCCGGGGAGAGGAAGGAATCCCAGACTCGTCAGGGCTGAAGGGGCCTCGGGAGGTCACCTAGTCCAGCTCCGGGGAAATGGATGTTTGAGAGGAAAAGCTGCATTCTGGATAAACTGAAGAAACTTTTTGGATCTGAGAAGCCTCCAAAACTTCAATTATTTTGTGTTAAAGGGGGCATAAGCAGCGTTGCTGCAGTGACTCCCTGGATGAGGTGGGTGCTGCAGTACCCGAGGGAATCCCAGAACTGGGGACAGTGGGACTGCCTGCATTCCATGGAAATGATTATTGCCTGCAGCAGGTTCCAGTGTGTTGATTATCTTTTCAGCTCGAAGTTCATAGTTTTCTTAATTAGCAAGATCTGAACCACATGCAGATTTTTGGGGGGTTTGGGGGTTATTTTTGTTTGGAAGAATGGGAATGTGTTCCTTGCCAAGGCCATGTATCATAATAACAGTCTAGAGAAAAATGAAAGGACCCAGCATGAAAAATACAATGTAATTATCACCAACCGAGCAGCTGATAAAAGAAATGACAGAGCAAAATACACGAGTTTCACATGACGGAAATTCAGGGAAAGTGGATTTGTTGCAAATATTGAGCAAACGAGGAGACCTCACCTGAAGCACGGCCTCACCTGCCAGTCACTGCCAGCTCCCTGCTCCTGCTCCAAGCCAGGGCCAGCCCATCCCACAAGGGGCTCCAGGGCACCCACAGCAGAGCTGCCACCATGGAACCTGCAGGAGCACGGCCAGAACCAAGAGCAGGAGCCTCACACACTTTCAAGATGGTTCTTCCATTTTTTCCTGGTGATTTGGACTTTCCAGCCATCCCACCAGCATGAATTCAGCCAACACAGCATCAGCTGCCTTCTATCAGCTGAACCGACAAGGACAGTGTTTCTAACACACCTCTGATGGGCAGATTTCAGAGAAAAGTCTCAGTGATAACAGAGACTACTGCAAGCGTGAAAAATCTGAACTGTCCTCTGGAAAGAAGTGCATGTAAGGACATGGAATAAATATTATTAAGTTATTGTTGCTTAGTCTGTCAATGTTTCCACTTTGAATCAGCCTTCAGCCATTAAAACCTCAGCTGGAAAAGCCTGGTTGAACCTGACAAACCAACAAGCCAGGTCTCAGGAAGAAAAAAGTCTTTTTTCCTTACCCCCAACCCAAACACATCCTGACTTCAGTATCTTCAGCTTCTTTGGAGGTAAATCCCCTCAATTGTGCATCTTTCTTTTGTACACGTGTGCTTGCCGTTCAGATGTCCCCTGTTTTAGCACTCTGATTCCCTGATTCCTGCAAGGCTGCCAGGGAAGGCAGCCGGCCTGTTCTGCACAGGGAGCACACACTGCACCGTCCTCTGTACCCAAAGCTTCTCCAGACTGCAGGGACAGAGACTGATACAGCACTTGGAGCCTGGAAAACTGTTCAGGAACGCACAAAGGAAATGCACTAGAGATATGAAGATCATGAAAAGAATGTTGTTAGGGTTATTATCCTAAAAATCCATCGGAGCCAGCAGCCCCTCCCTGCCCCTGCAGATACCTCGCTTTATCTACAGCTCACATCGATCACAACAGGCTCCTCTTCAGCGCCAGCATTTTCTGCTCCTTCCTTGTTCTGTGTGCCAAGCCAAAGAGAGGCAACAAAGGCTGGTGTTGTTCCTGGAAAAAGTGGGTTCTGCGGGACTCAGTGGGCAGCTTCCTTTCATGCACACACAGGCTCGTGTTCGTACGCGAGGGAAGCTATGCAAACACGCTCCCTTTCCAAGGGAAAGCATCCCACGGATGTGTGTGGGTCCTGCACGTGGGACACAAGCTGAGAAGGCTGCAGAGGAGCCCTCTGTGGTGGCAGCAGAGCCGGGCGGGCTGAGGTGTGTGAGCTGCCCACAGCCTCCCATTGTTCCTGGGAAGGTGGTGACTTCCTCTTCATTGAATCTTTCCCCCTATTTTGCTCTTCCTTCCTGATGATAAATGCATTTTTTATTATTCCAACCGATTCAACATTACTTTTAGAAATTTTATCACTCTTTCAGATTTCAGTCAGTGAGTCAAGCGGAAAAAATGTGTTCTCAAGCTGAGAGAAAACCCTCCCATTTAAAATCCCCGAGCCAAGAGCACCTCCCAGGCAACATCCTCCAGCTGCTCTCAGAGACAGAAGAATATGTGCACTCCATCAGCTCCCACCTCGGCCACTCCAGAGCATCTCCAGCAGCAAGGAGATCTGTCTGCCCAAACCAGCAACCCCTGGCTCTTCCCAGGCCTCATCCCACCCAGCACCTCCCTCAACTACACCTCAACAAACCTCTTCATGTTCAGCTGATTTACATCCTCCTGTGCCAGCAGAGGAGTCTACCTCATAGCATTGTTCTCCCTGTTCCTGGGCCTCTGATTGTCACTTTTATCAGCTAAATAAGAGTAATTTCAACGCAGAAACAATTATGGGAACCTATTTCCTCAGCTAAGCCCTTGTCCCCGGCAGATTTAGAGTTGGTGCTGTTTCATCAAAGGCTGGGTGCATGAAGAAGTTGCTCTGCCAGGCAAGGATGCACAAGGGAACAGACAAAACATCACCTTGCAGTTTGCTAGAAACGTTTCCTCTAACACTAAGGTGGTTCCAACCTGTTTATATCTGCTCCTGACTTATTGCAGACAAATACGCCAGGGTGGTGCGTTTTCCTCAGGAAGAATGGGCAGGAGTTTGTGACCAGGATTGCTTTTCAAATTGTGCTGCTCGTATTTCGATCTCTAAGGTGCTCCTTAGAAACCTGAAATCCCACTGAAGCGCTCCAGCTCCAGAAGTTTTGCAAAACAGACATGAGAGCTGGAACCGGCTTTTTCTTGTTCTCATTAGACACGTGAGTGAATCAGATCGAAGGATCTGTGCACACCTTCAAAGAGAAAGGACTGCAGGGCTACAGGGAACAACAGAGAAAAGGCATTAACCAGAGCACAGTAAATCTGAACACTTGAAAGAAGAAAAACATCCTTTTTTAAGTTCTGTTTGAGCTTCATTTGTCACCACTGCAGCCAGATGGAATCTGCAAGCCCTCCCTTCCTGCCAGTGCAGCAGAAGACACTGACACAATATAGGGACAACTCTGGCAACAAACCAGACAGCTCCTAAAGATGGGAACTCAACGGGGGAAGCACCTGGCACCCTCCTGAGCATCTGATGCACTGGCTGAGCTCTAAGTTCTTGGCAGGGAGGCTCCTAAGTGCTGGCCTGACTGTGCTCTCACGAGACAAGAGCCTCAGGGCGGATTTCAGACACAACTGCTCCATTAACGCTGAGCATTTTCTGAAATCCCACCCTCAACCCCACAGAAATTAGGGCAGAATCCTTTTGGGGCACCGACTGTTCTCCCATTGAAGTTCTAACACAGCCTGTGATACAGGGGTGGAATGAACACCTCACCAGGTCTGGTAAATCAGAACAGGTGGATCTGTACAGTTCAGAAATGCAGGTCTAACTTTTCTGCCATCAGTCACATAAAACTACTGTCAGATCTGTTCACTCTCCCTCTAAAAAACAGAGGGTAGAATAAGGAAGAAGCATTTCAAACAAAACCACAACACATGACAGATTCCCTTTGTTTTATTCATGACAAATGAAAGCAGCGTGGCGAGATGTCATTTTTGATCTATGCAGTTACATTGCAGTTCTCAAACTAAGGCAGATCCTGTTGTGCTGGGGTTCAGCGAGGCTTTGAGGAGAGCACAAACACCTTCCACGCTCTTGTCCCAAAAGCCATGGAAACACCATCTTGGTGTGGTATTAAAGACGCGGTCATTGCCCTCTGCCCTTCTAAAAGCTCCTGTTTTTAGTGGCCACTTCTACATTGCTACAAAGGCACAGAGCCCACAAAGGGACAGCAAGAAAGGGCTGGGTGTCCTTCTGCTCCCAATTTAATGTTAAAAAGTAGCACAGTTCTGTATTCCTCACTAGCAAACTGACCTTAGGAACACAGGCACAGAAGTATTTCAGATGTTTAATACCCAGATAGGAATGACAGGCAGAGCAAAAGATAAGCAAATAAGAACAGCAAAGAAAAGAAGAAAATGGAAGATGATTTTTTGAGGATATATTGAATATTAGCAGAAAAGAACAAACTTTCTAGCGTGTCATATAAGCACGTGTTTCCACATGTTTCAGGGGTCACATGAAGTACTTAAAATATAACAAAAAACAGGGACGGAGTTGCTTCTACAACCTGTCCCAAACTGCAGTTTGCTGGACATTGGGTAGGAAGACAGAAATGGAGAAACAGCAAAATCTGATTTTGTTTTTCAATGATGAGGAGATGGGATGAACCCACAGGAAGAAATTTCAACTCGACACTACATTTCCAACTGTTTGCTACTGAATGAAGCTCACAAAGTCACATGTCTGGGTCTTGTAAGATTTCTCTATGTAAACTCTGGTAGGAGTAGGACAATATCCCCTATAACGCACCCAAATTACCCTGTGCTACTGTACTGGAGGTAAAAGGGACAGAAAAATGAGAATGAGTTACCGCTTAGGGGCGAGGCATCCAATCCATTCTCACGTCAATGCAAAACCTCCTGCAGCCACTGGTAATAAATCCTGCTGAAAACCTCAAAACTTGCAACTTCTCCACACAAATTTGCTTCACCCCATTCTCTTCATGACTGCTGGTGAGGGCAGCAACATTTTCTGTAAAAAACAGACAACAAGGTTATTTCAACCAAATTTCAAATCTGATTTATTGTAAATTTTCCTTCTTGAGTGACCTCCCGATCTCTCAAATGATACGAGAGATGTGTAAAAGGCACCTGAATTCTTTTCAGAATTCTGGCTGCAGAGCTGGCACCCCAGACTTTTGCCAAATCCTCAACATTCCCATTGCTTTTCCATCCCCCAGGAGCTGACTGCTGCAGCCTTGCTTTGATTTCATCCACCCAACAGCCATGCTGCAGCTTTGCAGTGAGGACGGGCTGGAGGCACAGGCTGAGGAACAGCCTGTAGAACCTCCTGGAAGGATTGAGGGCTTTTCGTAGGAAAAGGAGCAGAGCTCTCTGGAGGTATTCAAGGAGACAGCACTGTCCAGTTCTTTTGGGGTTTTGTTTGCGGGGTTGGTTTTTTCCCCTCCGCTGGTATTCTGCTTCAAGCGTGAACACATTTGCGGGTGACAAAGTTGGCAGAAAGAAAGCAAACACCAATTATTTGTATAACGGAAGCCACAAATAACAAGGAGCAAAGCACTTCAACTTCCGTGCAAAGCGAACAGCGCTGATGAGCGAAGAAGTTGCTCTGCCAGGCAAGGATGCACAAGGTGAGCAGCACCACGAGCAGCACCACGGAAACCCCTGACAACGATTATCACCACAAAAGGACTGGCAGGACACTGGAAAGGAAGACACTGAAATAGCTCTGAGGATGAGCAGCAACAAGTGAGATGAATAAGAACCATCCTAACAGGAAACACTCATTATGTGCTTGAGAGCAGACTTAATGAGAAGGGTGAATACCCTGGCATTGAAGGCAGGTAAGGGAATAACCACTAAATGAGACTTCAACTTGGGGCTCATTGGCTAAATGGAGATATCAGGGACGAGTCAAAAGCTTACTCTGGACGAGAAGATTGAATGTCTCTTAACCAGAGAGTTACCAACCAATTTGCTCTTGCAGATGGGATTAGCCAGAAATAGGATGCAGGAGAAGAAAATGAATGAGAATTGAGCCCTGTGAAGCCTCCAGAAGGAATGGAGAGGGAACACCACAGTCCTCAGTAGTTTGAGAACCTCACACAGCAGCAAAATCTTTTTTTGCATATTATCAAATTCTTTGAAATAAGAGAAGATAGCCCTGGGGAAAAGAGAAATCAGCCAACACTTCATGGCGTGGAACAGCCGCAATGAAAGATGATTTAAAGTCTCTGCACAAGGAGATGTGTTTGTGTAAAATTTTAACCCCTTCCAAAATGGCTTTTTTTTCTGGCTAGGAGAGGAAGGGACTGGGAACTTTGTGGATTCAGGCAGGAAGCTGCAGTTCAAGCAGCTGGCTGGGGGAGCAGGGGGGATGGATTTCTCCTCCTTGAGTGTTTGAGGTGGGCCCAGCTCCACCTGTTCCCAAATTGTGGGCACCTCTGGGCACGTCTCTATGGGGAACACCAAACCAGGAAAACACTGCCAGAGCTGTATCTATATAATAAAATATCAACACCTACAGGCATTTATAATTTGAGCTGCAAGCAGGCGTTTGTACTTCTGTCCTCCAATTGTGCAGCAGCAGCAAAGGGCTCTGCTTGCCCTCTGCCTGTGGAGCTGCACTCCACCAGCTCTGGCACAGCTGGAGACGGCAGAGATGCACTGCCACAGCTGTACAGAAATCCGGTGTTCCTGCGGCTCGTGAGGATCACTGAGGTGTTCCACATGTGCCACAGGAAGCAGTTTCTCTCCAACATCAGCACATTTCACGCCCCATGGTAGCTACAGCTACAGGTGGCCCCGAGATCACAGACACCGCTGTCATTGCACTCACAAGCAGCACGGGGACTTAAAGAACACAATCTACGACTCCAAAAGAAAAGACTCAAACCACTCCACATTCACTTCTGTTCCAGTGCCCAGTACTACAGATTCATTTAAAACATTTTAAGTTAATTGATAAAGATGATGTGCAACCCTTTTTAGCTGCTGCTCTGAAGAGGCTGCTAATGTGGATGGAGTAAACGAAGCCGCCCCCTTGGCTCTCGGCAGGGGCTCAGGCAGGAGAAGCTCCTGATGAAAAGAGCTGCTGTGGGACCTGGTCCCCTGTCCTCAGAGCACAGAGGGCGAGGAACGCTGAACAAACGAATCCCAAGCCAGTCCGGAGCGATGTCAAGGCTGCGAGCAGCTCGCTGTCCTGCCAGCCTGAGTGACAGCCCGGATACAGGGGCACCTCCTCGCAGGACCAGGAACAGGAAGCCTCTTTCAAACCCCACACTCTGAATTATGACTGCTGACTGTGGAAGGAGGCAAAAACGGAAGCAAATCCACAAGGAAACAAAGCATCGTTTGGGAAAGGTTTTTCCTATCCATATTGATTGCAAGTGAACTCTTCCCGAGCTGTGAACAACTGGTGATGCTTTAGCATTCAGTACATGGCCTGATTTTATCACAAAAACTCGTCTTTGCCTTCAGCTGGCTGTCAGATTTGCCAAGCTGGTAGGATTCTGGCAACACTTGTGCTGTTTAATATCTCAGCATGTTGTATCTTGGACACAAACCCCTGCAGAAACACCTAATTATAAATATTCATGGTCGTTATCCTTTTTGCATGATACAGTAAAGAGAGGGGAAACAGATTCTTTCCAAATTGACTGAATCAGCAAAGCATGACAACATCCCAGGGTCAATATCCGTGACCACTGTATGCCATTAAACCGTGGGATCCCCTCCAGTGGAATTCCACAGGCACCCCACACACCGTGGGCAGGGCAGCTTTGCCCAGGGGGCTGCAGGGATCGCCTGGCACAGGGAAAGCTGCTCACGGGAGTGTCCAGGGCAGTGCGAGGGACAGGGCTGAGGGCTGCTGCTCACGGGAATGTCCAGGGCAGCAGCTCACAGGAACATCCAGGGCAGCCTGAGGGACAGGGCTGAGGGCTGCTCACGGGAATGCCCAGGGCAGCCTGAGGGACAGGGCTCAGGGCTGCTGCTCACGGGAATATCCAGGGCAGCCTGAGGGACAGGGCTGAGGGCTGCTGCTCACGGGAATATCCAGGGCTGCTGCTCACAGAGTGTCCAGGGCAGCGTGAGGGACAGGGCTCAGGGCTGCTGCTGAGCTCAGGAGAGGCCTCGCAGGTGGTGCCATGGCCCAGCCATTGCCCAGGTGATGGAGAGATCTGCTCTGTTCTCAGAGTAATCCCTTCTTCACTTCCAAACCCTCTCCTTGGGCAAAGAAACGCTGCACACAGAATATATCCACTCTTGGAGGAGCTAGGGAAAGGGAATGCAGAAGTACAAGGAATTTGCAGCCCTCGACAGATATGTTTTTAATACAAATTCACAGAGGTACACAAGAGACTCCAAGAAAGAGTTTAAAAGTCAAAACTTCATATACTTTAAAAAATATTAAATGCAGGATGACTGTTTAAAATAGAACTGATTCATGGGCAGAAAGGAAGTACTTAATGACTTGCTCATGCTTAAGGACTCTTAAATAAAACAAGTATCTGTTACTCATGCGTTTGAAGGATTTGCTACTCCCGAACCACTGATTTGAAAAGCTTTTGACGCAGCAAGATGAAGACGCATCCCCAAGGGCTGCCGTGTAAGCCGAAAGCCTGCGTGCTCTCAAACACTCTTCCTTTCTTTGAAGAAGGCAAAGATTAGCAAGAGGAAGAAAAATATAGAGATTTAATTGCTTTGGCTCTGGAAATGAGGTGTCAATAAGATTTTCTGGCCCAAGGAACCACCAAAGAACCCCAAGTTATCCTGTCAAGAAGTGGTGATTGAACTTGAGACCATCAGAGACTACCCAGGCCCTCGGCTGCATCTCTCCTACTGCAATTTTTATTCATTAATTGTTGGCCTAATATTACAGACCTAATACCATTTAATTAGAGGAGAAAATTAGCAGAAAAGACAGAAATTACTGCTATTCACCCTCCATCCTTATGAATGAATCATGCAGTACAAACTCAAGCACAGGGTTTATCAAGGCTTGGCCAAAACGCACTCTTGGCTATGGGAGAGCAGGCAGGAACAATGAAGCAACACAAGTCTCTGCTCCATTTTTGCTGCTCTGTGCTCCAACAAGCGCAATTCCTTCTCTCAACAGCTACTGAAAACCTCAGCTTTTACTGGTATTTCACATTCACAAAAATCCCGTGAGTATTTGAATGTGGCTTTCCAGAGGAGGGCTCCTGGCACAGCAGCTCAAGCTCAGGTAGCAGCTTGGACACGGGGATACAGGGAGAAGGAAAGGCTGGCAGAGCTGCAGCAGCAGGAAAAACTGAGCAGCAATCAACTGCCCCCAACCCCAAACCCTCAAATGAGTGTTTATGCAACTTTCTTTCACAAACTAACCCCAAAACTTGCACTGGGATTACAATTAGCATTTCAACCCACTCTCCCCCGCCTCCGTCTGCTGTTTGCCCAGTTTTATTAGAACCATCTGCAAGATCCTCCCCTTCCAGTTCCTTGTGTTGGTTAATCTGGCAGCTGCACTTTCTCATCTATTCAAAAAATCTTTGTTTCAAAGTCGTTGAGACAGAAGGTCTTTGACAGACTAAAAATTATCTTGAAAATCAACACAGAAACCACATCATATGCTGTGCTCCACAGATTGAAGGGAAGAATGGAAGTTGGAGGATATATATATCTTTTTAATGGGAAGATAAATGAGGGTTTTGGGGATTAAGAAAAATTTTACCAATTCGATTTATCTGACAAAAGCGCCAATTGACTGAAGTACTGCAAACTGCCACTGCAGAAGGGTTTCAGGCTCACCATTGTTACTGAGAGAAACAGGAGAAATGCAGAGAAGTATTTCCTTACAGCAGCTCCTGGGAAAAGATAAGCCAGGGGAGTGCTCAGGGAAGGGGGAATGCTGGTGGAGTCAGGCAGTGGAGTTTGAGTGATTTTCTTTAACCATGATACAAGGATGACAGGTTTGTGAATGTAACAGGCTTTGCAATCCCCTTCATTAGCCTGTGCACGGTGCTGCTCAAGTTTCCATCTCTGTAACCCTCCTGGAAATTTTTGTTCCCTCCTGTCCAGACAGCCCTGCTGTCACCAAGCTGTCCCTCCCCACGGGACAGCTCCTGTGGGCACAGGGCAGGGCAGCACTGCTGCAGCACGGCACAAAGCCTGCGCCTTTCATCGGGCCTGGTATTTTCCTTCTCCACATTGTTCCTGCAGAAGCACTCACCTCCTTGCCCAAAAATGGCACAATTTTCACTTCTGGGGATTAACAGAGAAATCCAAATCATCCCATAAAACATTTTTAATAAAGAAAATTCACTTCAAGTATGAGCACAAAATACTCGAGGAACACTCCTCCTGCTTTCCTGTTTAGATTAATACAAACATTTTCTTTCTCTCATGTTGCTGCTATTTAAAAAGTAACCAATAACTGCAGACAGCATTTGACTGCCACCAAGTAACATCTGCACATGTGGAAATTCGAAGAATCTGTGACATGAACAGAACTATTTAAGATCTCCCCAGAGTTAGGGCCGTGCTGGAAATAACTCTGTCTGCATATGCACACGAACGGCCTCTAACTCCAATCGCATCCCAGCCCTGCTGGCATCTCCCATGACCTTTCGGATTCTCTTTTACACAACCTCCAGCCCACGTCTTCCCCCGGCAAATTCCTAATTCCTTGTTTAGCTAAACAAGACCATTTAAAGTTTCTCAAGCGCTCTGACGAGACTTCTGCAGCTTCTACGCTGGGATTTGCCATTTCCTTCCCACACTTTCCTTTCAATCCTAATGGAATATTCCTGGGTTTAAATAAAAGTATTAAGCAGGATTTCAGAACTGCCACGAACAAATTGGCTTATCTTCTCCCTTGAACTTTATCATAAAACACAGACAAAGTAAAGTGGTTTTAATTGCACAGGCTCTAGAAACAAAGATGCAAATGTAATAATTTTGAGTTGACAGATCATGCAAGGCAGACTTTAAAAGTATTTTCAGAAGCACTGGAAACGGCATTATCATAATCTAACTTTATCAATTTGATACGCAAATAAAAAATTAAAAACAACACTGACCTGAAAATATTTAAAGAAAATCCATATATTTCAATGAATAGTATAAAAAAAGTAGATCTGCTCTTGCAAAAGTGTCCTGGAGAATTGATGGAATAATCACAGAGTTTGTGCATCTGTGATCAACTAGCAGGAGAGACTTTTACAGAAACAATTAACATTACTTTTGTTAGCATATACTTCATTCTGGTGGCTTACCAGAAATTTTGGTAAAGATAAGACATCTGGTGAGAGTAAGAAAGCTGAGCAAAACCAAAGTCTGAGAGAACAAGCTTGAAATTTTTCGTCCCCCCCTCCAATGTATTGTAAAAAAAATATACCATTTTGATGAATAATCTCTTGCAAATTCTCTTCTCCAGTCACTTACAGAATATATGCATTTCTATAAGCCAGAAACAACCACAAAAGCAATTTCAAACCCCCATCTCCATGCATACCCCTGTTTCAAGGTATCATGAATATATTAAGCTAAAATTGCAAACAAAGGAATGCTTGGGACCATAAAAAAAATTACACCCTGCTGTAAATGCCATTTTTCTTGCTCTCCAAGAGGTGATGCAGAGTCCCTGGTTTCCAGTGAACAAAGAAAGCCGTGAGGTGGCAGCGGAACTCCTGCTCCACGTGCAGGCCCGCACCCAAACGAGCCCAACATCAAACCTGTGGCTGCCAGCCCCAAATATCCCCCAGGAACGAACACCCAGGGATGTACAGAGGTTATGAGCAAACCCCACTGAGCCGGGACCAGAGGGGACGCAGCAGACTGAGTGTGCGTGGCATCATCCTCACGAAATCTGCTCCTGTGAAAGGAAGCTCCTGGGAGCAGAGGCTGCCGTGAGCCTGCTGAGCAGCTCAGAGCCACGGACAAGGGCAAATCGGGAGTCCCAAGGGATAAACTCAGTGGGAACCTCCGTCCTGCCAAAGGGCAGGGTCCCTGTGACCCGGGGGTGCCTG
>VYZT01018032.1:0-12151 GCA_013400735.1 Pomatostomus ruficeps | reverse complement strand
AGAATATTCTATGATTCTGTGAAGATGGTGGCCTTAAACATTCAAAAAATGTATTCCTATAGAATAATTCAATTTGGAAAAGACCCTTAAGATCAGTGAGTCAAACCAATGGCTATGTAATCAGGTATCACCTCACAGATCAAGCCTCCTGAAATAGCCGTTGAGGCCCTATTGGTAATAGCTGCAGCTTTAATTGCTGTGGAAGAGGAGAAGGGATCTGTTTCTGGGTTTTTTTTCACTGAATGGGGAGGAATTAATACAGGAAATGAATATAAATGGGAAAGGCTTTTAGAACCAGGGGGTTTTTATGTGTGTGTCCCTGGCCAATATCTGCTCTTAGGCACTAGTTAATATTTCAAGTTTAAAAAACCACAACTCACTGCAACATTTTTCTGGCAGTTGACTACGTTTGTTCAAGTGTGGGAGAAAAGATAGACGTGCTGTGGGGTTATTTTCCTCATTGGTCCCTTGCCAAGATTAAACTGTTCAGCTGAGTTTAAATGATAACAAGTTTGCAGCCTGGATTGTGGTCAGAAACACTTATGTGGAACAATGCAGTACAAATAGCTGTGTTACAGAGACAAAACTGTGTCCTGCAATGTGATGTGAACTGGATGGCATCTGGCTGGATCCATCCAGGTTGCATTTTAAGGAAGGTGAAAGTTTATGCAGGCTGCAATGGGGAGGGCTTTCAGCAGAGTACAACTGCTGGAGGGAGGGAGGAAGGGGAGAATGAAGTAATCCTTTAAAGCAAACAGTTGGTTAAATAATGCCATGAAACTTCCAGTTCTCAACAATGATAAGAGATCAAGCTGTGTTTGTATATACAGGGTTGAAGGTTAACCAGTAACTAAAGTCTCCCCTGATTGCCACAGGTTTACGTTTTCTCTGTCACTGATGTTTGCCAAGTGGGATTTTGTGAGATTAGAAATAATACAGCTGGGCAAACGGGTATGTTATAGGGCTTACCCAAACAGAGCTGAGAGGGGAACCACAGTGATACAACACACATGGTGGGTTCAGACCTCTCCAAGAGGCCTGGTAGCTCCTGTCACAAGCAAGGCCTGAATACAGAAAATTCTAAAGCAAACTTTGTAGCTGAAATACCACACTTTCCTCTAATTTCATATTTCAAAGAAGTTGCAACAGTAAATAAAAATACTGCAACTAAGAGAAGTTACAAAGGGATTTTTTCTTTTTGTTTTCCCCAGGGTATTCTCCCTGCGGTTTGACAGCCCTTTGCACAAAGCTGGTTTCACTCTTTGCAGTCTTTTGTTTTCACACCATTTGCTGGAAAGCTCCGGATAGTCAAAAAGCAGTATAAATAACTGTTCTTGGTAAACAGTAGTAACAGCAAATGATATATAATTGCAATGGTTTTGTCTAGTAATTTTCAAATAACTGAAATGTATAAGATTAATTCCCTTAAGGAAATTCTTTCCAATGGCACTTTTTTCTTTTCCTTTCTTTCAGTCAGGCAGAACTGGCTAATTTATCTCCATTCTTTATGCTTTTGTGATTTTTCTTTGAGCTCTAATGAGAGCTTATAAAAGTTTATTGATTAGATATGTGATCTTGTTGCCATTTCTTTTGGCTGTTGAACCTCTTTGCTCATTGTTGCTTACAGGAAAAATTATTCATATTAATCTAAATTCTGCTGAGATAGAAATTAGTTCTGATTCTAATAAATGATCCAGCAACAAAGAGCAAAAAAAGAGTATTGAGATGTATAAGTCTGTTTCCTATTCCAGCGTGTCTGTGCACCCAGCACCCAGTAGGAGGTGACTGCAGTTACTCATTGTGCTACAGGGATGCTCTAGGACTACAGCTGAGAAGTAAAAGCAAGATTTTCTGCAAAGGGGTGAACTTTGGTGAACGTTTCTTACTCAGAAACTTCTGGAAGTAAACACAATTTGTCATATCTAACAGCAAGAATCACTAAAGGGTGTCTCAGTGTGTTTAACATGTGGCAGGATAGACTTTAAGACAGATTTCTGCTAAGGGCAATTGTGTTGCATGGATAACACTTTTCTCAAGAATATTCCACAAAAATACTGACTCTCATCAAAATACAAGGTCTTGCAGTGATACATTATATACATCACTGGAATATGATAAGCTTACTTTCTAAACCACAGCTTAAAACCCTGAGTAAATGAAGTCTCCTAAACATGTCTGCATTGTAAATGTATTAAAGACAGAGAAATAAAACAGAAGGCAACAAGAGAAGTTAAAATATAACTGAATTCCTGAAGATTTGGTTATTTCTTTCCAATGCTGTATAACATTTCTAAGATTCAAATGCCTCCATCTATATCTACCCTTGCTGAAAAATACTTCTCGGAGGCTAGCACTTGATGTAAATAAAAGTAGCCTATACTACCCTTCAAAAGCATCTTTAAATTTATTGAAATTCTTTTTCACAGACTGATTGGCTTGTAGAATTCTGAGAATCTGCTAAATTGACATATGTTATTAATTTTACTCCTTAACCCAAACTAAACTCCCCTCATTTTTGCTTTTTTAACTCCTGCAAAAATAAAAGCGTGAATCAGGCTATTGGTACAGTGCAGCAAAGGATTGAACAGAGCTTGTATTGGTACAGAGGGCTTCGGTTCTATAGTCACAACTGAACTGTGCAGCATTATCACCTACTGAGCTTCATGTAACTTGTGCCTGAGGAATTTTTGCTTTATAGGCTCCATTTCTATATCATAGCTTCAAAGATGAGAGTTTTCACCTCTGCATTTTATCCGTATCTGACTCTCAAAAATTTTGATGCTTTTCCTTAAACTAATAATTTATGTACTCTTAAACATCTCCTTTTCTGTTCTTAATTAGTGTCAGGTAGAAACATGTCCAGATGCTTAAATCTCTCTTATCCCTTGCACTTTTGTAGAAATGGAGTGCAATCATGACCTTGCCAGGCTATTATGAAAATTCTTATTAGTTTTAGGTTGTGTATACTGCTTCCAAAGGGTGCAAGACTTGGGCACATATATCTTTTGTTTCATATAGTAAAGTCCTTAAAAAGCTGGAACTATATAGTAAGTTTTCACTTAATTTTATTTGGTAACAAACAAGGAAAAAAATTCAAGAACTTCAGAATTATAAGGTCAAAGTCCACCTATTGTAACACTTTATTTACTGACCTTCACACAATAGAAAGAGATAAGTAAGTGATTAAGGCTTTTTTAAATTAATGTCATTAAAATGATAATATCTTTTATCCTAACGGTCTAATATATAGTCAGCAAAACAAAGGACCTATGAAGGCATTTAGCAAGTAAATATTGGTGCATGAAAGACTAAACAATGTTAAAGCTTTAGTTGCCATTAGCTGTTGCTTGCTAATGAAAGTCAATAGGTTGGATTCAAAACCAGCTTTCAGAACACTTCAGAACTGCTTTCAGCATCGTCAAGAGGAAAATACCTTTTCTTTAGACGTGACAGACTTAGCAAAGGAGTATGGAGTATGAAGGTTTCAATGTTAGCACAGTTGAGCACCTTCTCTTATTCATTAGGTAAACGTTTATACGAAACATTTAAGTGGTGGAGATCTTGAGAAGGCTGTCACATATTCCTACAGTGCATGTTTTTAAACACTTGAGCAAACATAGCTCTGTTTCTGTTGAGGCCATACGAATGACACCTTCACAGAGCTGCAGTCAAGTTAATCAGTTTGTCACTCCATGTTTATGTATTCCTGAATAAATTCTTGACAATAGGATTTTTTATGAGCTGTGATGCCAAGAGATCTTTTCCATGGGAATAAGTCAATTCATATCATTAATATGGGTGAAAGCTTCCAGATAAGTGTTGGGTAAATACTGACCAGATTGGCTAAATTACTGAGGTAAAAATATGCTGTCTATGTCAGCAGGTTTGGCTGTTAAGTTAGGTTATTGTGATAATGACTTTAGTATTAGAATAATATGCATGAAACTTTTGATTTTATGATTTTAGTGTTAACACTCATGAAAAAAAGGTCAAATTTCTGAAGTTACTGATTAACAGTTTGTTCAAGGTGTTTCTCTGGGTGGTCAGGGAAGTTCTCTGTGAACACAGAGTTTACCCATAGGCTCTTACAATGGTCCCTTTATATTTTGTAAAACTACTCAAGAATGTTAAGTCTCTTCATTGTAATCCAATTTACAAAATTATCATGTAGTCTCTTAGAACATGAACCATTCATTTTAATGTGAACCATCTTATAAGGTAATAGAAACCTGATTGCACTATGTAGAGAGAAATGTGGCTGGTTTCAGCTTTTTTTTTTTAAATCTGGAAGTGAGTTTAAAATGGAATTTACAGTCTCTTGCTGATTAGTAAATTATAACAAGCACATTTGCAAGAAATTCATGGATTGTTCTGAGAGCCTGTCTGTAAAATTGCTGATGTATGCTAGAAAATATTCACATAAATAATCCCATTGCCATTAATAACAAGATTCATAGAATAAAGCTGCTTACATAATGCTTTACAGAAGTAAGTCCATGTGCCCAGGTTAGTATGTATTTCACTGATGGAAAAGGCAAAGAGCAGAGCATCATGCAAGGATCAGAGTATATAAAAGAGCTGCAGAAATCCAGTGGCATAAAAAACACTTGAGCCTCTCCCCCTTTCACATTTTTCTTGAAATTTTGGTCTACACAAATTCAGCTGCTTTTCAGATTAATTTATTTTCATTTTGTATGAGCAACAGGCCAAAACTTTGCCCAATCTTTCCTCATCTATGCCTAGTAAACAATGGATCCAGTCTTATGTAGCCAGGCTCAATAGCTGAGACACCCACAGAGCAGGTTTACTGCTCCCACTTGAT
Organism: Pomatostomus ruficeps; assembly: GCA_013400735.1. Taxonomy (NCBI): domain Eukaryota; kingdom Metazoa; phylum Chordata; class Aves; order Passeriformes; family Timaliidae; genus Pomatostomus; species Pomatostomus ruficeps. Next base: position 7,329 of record VYZT01018032.1, on the reverse strand, counting down.
TCTCCTGCACAGTATAAAATCGAGTCTCAGTCAGCGCTGGGAATTAACTGTCTGTTGCAATACTTCTGTCCATACTGCCCATCATTTCATTTTGTGCAAGATGTAATTGACAGCAGCACCTTTGTGAGGTATTTTGGATATAGCTGACTTTGAAAAATTCGACGTGCTTGAGGTAACGAACTGCTCCTTCATCAGGAGTGATTCCTAGTTCTTAGATTCAGAAAGAAAACCACCTGTAGAAGACGTAACCTTAAGTCTGAGATACTGATTCAAATTCTTGTGTTGCTTTTGTACTTTGTTTAAAGATGCAAGTGCTCATCTGCATTCATGAAGCACATTTTACAGACAGCAAAAGGAAGCTGAAGTTTTTAGACTGCTCAGTTCACTCAGGTATTCTGTGCCTGCAGATAGTCCTAAGGCACGTTTAAATCCCCTGTAAAGCAACTTCATTTACATGATACTGTTAAAGAATTTTCTAACCTGCATTTGAGGCAGTGGGATATTTGGGAGTTGGTTTATTCAGTTTTTTTTTTACTCTTTTTCGAAATGTTGGTAGATGAATTAACATTAGGATAGCTGCTGAAGTTGTCTTCCTGATATTGGAGATGGATGTTAGCTTCCCATAATATGCTTGAGTTCACCTTTGGAGAAATCAGATTGCAGGAGTTTAAATTTTTTTAGGTGGCTGTTATCCCCTTCTCTTTAGCAGCATTTAAATTTTATGTAGTTAAGGTCAACATGAGCAGCCAGGGCATCTTTATGGCCCACTTTTCTTAGAGGAGACACTATCATTCATTACCAGTGGAGGATTCCACTTGCAACTAAATCAGAAAGAACAAATGCTTTAAAAGATCTAGTCTCGACTAGGCTGAAGTACACAGAATGCCTGTCAATATAAAGGAGTTTACTCTGCTTAAATAAAGAGCAGTTTTCATGAAGTGTCAAGTCAGTGTAGATAACAGACTGTAAATCTTTGATCAGCTCCTAGAGCATGTAAGCATTTATGATAAAATCCTCTATGTGGATGTGTGTGTTTAAGAGTTTGCTCCTACAATTTTATCCCGATGTAGCTGCTCATTTTTTGGCAGTTATGTATGGGTGAGCGATTTTACTTACTGTCTCAAAGATAAAGAGGTATCCCATAAAGGCACGTTGTTTTCCTTGCCTGGCTTTGATATATTTGATTTGTTGGTGATGTTGTGCTGTGATCCATTTCATAATGTTGCCTATGTGTATATTTCTGTTTTACTGCTATCTCAGAAAAAACTGACCACAACAAGATGAAAACATAGTTCAGCAAAACCATATGTTGATATTTTAAAGGTTATGTCTCTCATCAATCTCTCTGATTTCAGAAAGATTGTTCTATGTTTGACAATTCTGACATAATGTTGAATTACAGAAAAAAACCAAACCCAAAACAAAAACCATCAAACCTAAAACCCAACTCCATCAGGTATGTAGCTGTGTTGGTGGAATGTGGTCTTGATTTCCTAAACATGAGACTTCATTCTTGTATTTCTCAGGCAGGAAACATGAGAGATTAGTGCAAGTAGCGTGATCTCTGTGACTCTGAATGGAGGTAATCAGACGTTTTCATCCTCTTCCAGCAGAGCACACTAAAGAACAGCACAAAGATTATGTGTCCCCTGGGTGCTAATGGAGCCTTACTTCATTTGACATTCGTATCTGCCTGGGGCCTTGACAGACATACTTCTGCGTGCCACCACTTTTCTGCCTTGTATATTTTCTTCCTCAAAATATATATTTATATATATAAATATATAATAAACTAAGAAGTTCAAACCATAAGACAATATANACCATAAGACAATATAGAATTCAGATGTCAAGGTCTATCTAGCCCTTGTTTATCAGTCAGCTCCTTCTGCTTCGACATGCAGAAATAAGGGTCCTGAGAGGACATGCTTTTGTAAAATTAGTACTAATGCACAGTGATAAATTCTTTTCTCTCCAGTATTATTCCCAGTGTTTTGTTGTTAGAGGGTTTTATAATCCATTTGGGCACTCACATACAATGAAAAGTTAGGTTATAGAAATGATCCCTTCAAAAAGTGTCCCTGGCAGTTTAATTGGCCATTCTATGTCATAATGTGCCATTGTGTGTTTTATTCTTTATATATTCTTTATTGTTTTATTCTTTATGGGGTATTTGTGTTAATAAAATAAAAATATCTCAGAAAATTCTACTGGGCTGTTATGACAAAAAAATGAGACATTTGGTGTTAATTTCTAGCTACTATTTATGGAGAGGGACATTTTCATAGGAGGAAAACAAAGTTTTCTAATTTATGATCATGGGTTGAAACATTCAAAAACAAATAAACGGACTTGTTGAAATATAAAATCAATTTGAAGACACAAAATAATGATTTTATTTCTGTGAAAAACAGGTCTTGGAAGGTTATAAAGCAGATGCAAAAGCCAGGGCTCATTTTCAATAAATAAAAATAAACTTTAGCCACAAAGTGAGTGTAATCTTTAAATAATTGCTGTCTTTCAGAATTATCCCTTAGGTAGTGAGTAAAATATTTATCAATAAGACGAAGGAGAGTAGGATACAGCAATGCCTGTCACTGTGGAGGTAAGCATAACTTTGTGCAATTAAATTGCTGTACACATACTACAACAGAAGGAAGATCTTAACGTATTTCTTTTACAAAATACTTTAATGCTGTCTTCATTTCTATATAATTTGCACTGCTTTCTGGACAAGTGTTAAATGTTGTGTCCATGGCGTGTATTTTGGCCTTTTTCTCATCTTGTCTCTAAGCTGAAAGTTGACTGGACCGTGCAGTATTTGCACAGTTTGGTAGAATTTGTTTTTAAAAAGCAATAAATCCATTAAAAACGGATAGGCCATAAATTAGAGAAGGCCAGGGCAAGGAAGATGTCACACATTTGGAGAGAAAGGTGGAAATGCTTGTGATGAGTCATAGTTCCGGATGGAATTCATTCTTCAGGTTGGGACTGGCCTCCAAGAAACTTTATTTTCAGAACAAACAAGATGTACCTTTGCATTAGAAATACAATGATAAACAATTCATGAATATTTGCTGTCAGCATCTGTTCCCATTCTATAAGTGGTCTTTCATAATATCCTTGTCACATGCCCTTCAGTGTTTTGTGAGCAAAGACCTTCACTGGATTTCAAGGAGGATTTCCATTGTAGAGCGTGGAGCACAGTTGTGGGGGATTTGTTGGAATCCACGTTGCTGGTGTGCTGCACTGGGAGGCCCTTTAAACAGTATTATGAATGGTTGAGGCGGAGACAGGAGGTACCAATACTAAGGAGAAATTGCAAGGGTTTTCTCTCACATGAAGATGATAAATATAGATATATAAATATAGATGATATATAGAGAATAGGTGCGGCTGTAGGAGTGTTTGGTAACCAGAGATATTTGGCAGCAGTTCTACGCTGTGTACTCAGACACTGATTGGCGCCAGCTGTGTGGTTTAATGCACACAAGCAGGGGTAGGTGCCATCTTCATGCCCCTGTCACATCACATGTGTGTTGTTTTCCTACTTCTCATCAATACTGAGACTACCTGGAGAGGGAGCAGGTCTTTTTGACAGTATAAATGAAGAGTATGGAGATGGATGTGGTTTCCTGTTACTGTTGTTTGGAGGGAATGATTTCAGTCATTTCAACACATTGCGTTTGGATCTCTGCCATACCTCAGGACAGATGATGTTGGATTATGCCAAAAGATCAGGAAGATGAGAATGGATATCTGCTCACTGAAAGCATATCTTCCATCAATCTCTCTAAATTTTGTCCTGTCTTCTGTGCTGGCCTTGATCCCAGATGTGATGGATCAAGAATATTGGCTTCAACTGAATTAATTATATTGCTCTCTGGCTGTCATTTCAGACCTGTTCTGATTTGATAGACAGGGTAATGCTAAGGCAGAGTTCTCCTATCTGAGCATTTTTCAAGTGCTGGTCCAAATATTCCGTGCCCTAAAGAAGAAAGGAATGTATTTTCCATAACTCAGACATGAGTTGTTTCAGGCATGAGTGGCTGTAGTCGTTCATATGACATTCTTCCATCAGCTAGGCAGATAATCCGTTTGCAAAAACTTTGGAGAAAGAATCCTGTCTGCATCTTCACTATTCCTTGAGCAGTGTGTGCATTTCAAACACTCCTGGAGCATATGGGAGAAGTTGGACTACTTAAGAAACCCTGTGTGTGTGGTGATGTCACCAAACTAGGAAAATTAATGCTTTACAGTAATATGAATTTATTAAATATCTTCCATTCCAAAAGATACCATATACATTACATCTCAGGCAGTTAAACTTGCAGACTCTGGCACAGATCCAGAGACTTCTGAAATAAGTCTTTGACCCCATTGGACTTGGTAATCCAAGTTGTCCCAAAAGCAATGATTTCATATGCCATGCACATGAGACTGCTTCTGTTGTGGCTTATGCCAGTTCACAGGAGAGGACAGCAATAATAGGTGCAATAACATGTACAAGTCAATAAAAAAAGAATTCTAATTGAAATTATAAAATAAATGTAAATAGGAAAATAGACCAGTAATCCCAAATGCTGTCAGTTACCCAAGGCTTTGGTAGTAACATGGTCTTCTCGAAAGAAAATTCCTAACTGCTGATGAGTAGAATGACTTGATGCTAAAATGCTACTCATAGTAGAAGAAAATAACTTGCTAAATCACCAGTACCAGTTTTCTCACCATCATATCATCTTTGGTTTTTTTTAATGGATCTCCAAGCCCACTGCGGGCTTTTCTCCTTCTCTGCTCAGTCGGTTTGGAACATGAATCCCCATTGCTCTCAAATGAGTGGAGGCAGTTTGTGCCTGCTCAGCCCGTGCTGCCAGCTGGTCACAGACAAGTCCGAGTGGACGTGGCAGGGTCAGCCACGTGTTGTGCTCAATAGGACAAACCCCTCCAGAGTCCTGCTGCTTAGACTGGCCTCTATAACCCATTACAGTTAACACATCCAAAAAAAAAGCAGCTGTTTTGTTTTCATTTATCCAAAGTATCGGGAGAATGGCTTTCTTGCTGGATCTAAGTGTATAGACATTAACAGCACCAAGAAAGGATTAAAGTTGCTGCTTTCCTTCTTCCTGCAGATTAATTTGTAGTATTTGTCTCAGCCTGGTGGTTAGCAAGAAGAGAAACAAATATGTCTTAACAACATACAAAATGTACCTCTTATTTGCTAAACTTTCCTCTACACCTTAAAAACATGTAAGGATTATGATCCCATAACCACCAGCAAATGTTTTAGATGGGCAATCTACGTGCTAGGTTACATTTTGTTTTTACATTTTTTACAATATTTGCAATATATTTTAAAAATTATAATAATAAACTTGTTTTCATCCATTTAAACCAAAAACCTTCTTTCAGGATGTTTGTTTACTATTTTCAATACTCATCATTATATTTGGTTCTCTTTCCAGAGTACACATAATGTGTGCAGAATGTTCCCTAACCAAGTGGAAATAGATTATTTTAACAAATGAGGCCTTGCTCACTAAAAGTGACAGCTCATATCCCATGTAAACTAAACATAGATGGGCAAATTCTCCCCCGCCCCAGCTAGGTAAGCACAGCATCATCACAGGAGCAGGGATAGAACCTTCCTTGTCTCTCTTAGACCTAAATTTGATTTTCCACCCTTTGCCCCTTAACTCCCATGAAAGGCAGAGAATGTTGTGGCTATATCACTACAATGGAACTGTGTGTATGAGGGAAAGGGTGTGCCCTTGAGTACACTTACTCAAATAATAAATATAATGGAATTTGTTAGATGGGCTCTGTGGAATTTAGACTCTTTTGTCTCCATAGACAAAGTAACATTCAGTGTTAAAACACAGGTGTGTTTATACAACAATATCCATCTTTTAAAGGCATATAATATTATGGTTTATTGCTATAGCGATATTGGTTTATATTTATGGATTTTATCCATAAAACCAGTCAGGGTATGATTCAAAGCATCGTCTTGCTCTTGGGCTTCTTTCTCTGTGATTTTGCTGGAAAGCTAACAGAGGTGTGAACCTGAGTGTACCTGGCTGTCTCCAGCTGTATGGCAGGGAAAGTATTTGATTTCTCACTCTTCAGAGATGGTTGAATTCTTGGGAAGGTATCTTATATACCTGAACAGGCTGGGTTCCTTGCCCTAAAGTTTTTACCAGCTTTGGAAGCAAACTAAACGGGATCTCTCTATGTCTGCCTTCATAATGGGTTTCACAGCTTCAAGACCAAAGCTGAAGAACGGCTGTCAGCAAAGGCTGGGTTCTGAGGGGGGGTTTTTTGAGGCGGCAGAGGTTTGTGGTGCAAAGAGGATGACCAGACAAAGCATTCTATGGGGCATTTCACTTCCAGTACACATAGGGAAAATATTGGTGTAGTGGTCAAGGGGGAGAATCTCCAGGGAGTAGTTAGAAGAACCTACATAAATTAATGGATGCAATCTAGAAAGAGAAAGTCAATCTGTTTTGTTGTTACATTTATATTAGGAGAATAGCAACATACTAATGGTTTCTAAATCTTCTTGTATGTTGTCTAAATGCCTATTTCCATGAATTTATTTATGTGTATTCTATCATGTATTTAATATGGTGGAAGAGAAATAACTACGGTAAGAGTATTACCCATTAAAAAAAAAGTAAAAAGAGATAATAAAACATACAATAGAGCACATATGCTATTCAGAGCCCTAGTAAGATTAGTTTCCACAACAAAATGTATTGCTAATAAGGATTAGATGATGAAACATGATTATGGCTATGTGAGGACGATCTTTTGTTCTATGTCTAGTATGCGTGCATCTATGATAAATTCAGTTGGATCCAAATGTTTGCTGAGGTGACCATTGGTAGTTAAACCACCAGAAAAGGATTTTCATAGATGTACAAACAAGAGTGTGTATTTTTTGCAAACCTTTTTGTGACGCATTCCTTTGATCCAGTTAACACATGGTGTGGCTGTTTGCCATGTCTTTGTAGTTTTCTGAAAAGAAATAGACAAACAGAATTTATAATGACTGAAATATGCAGATTCTGGAAATGTTAACCAGCTTTTATTTGCAAACAAATCTGTCCTATACTCTGAATATAGTTGACAGCTTAGGAACTGGGATATGACAGGACTGAAATGAAAAAAGAAACATACAAAGAACAGAAAGGAATTTTAAGACTAAGAACTATGTTTTACTTCTTTGGTTGCTGGTGTCTTACTTATGGATATTTTTTGCACTGTTTGAATCATATAGTTGAATATATTTCCTACAGGAAATATAGCAATGTTGTGGTTTTAGTAGAA
>VYZT01018021.1:2423-22704 GCA_013400735.1 Pomatostomus ruficeps | reverse complement strand
CGAGGTCAAGAGCAGAACTGCGAGGCAAGAGAGCACTGATTCAGAGCTGAAGAGGGAGCACGTGAGGCCCTCTGGGCAAAGGGAATTTATTGCCTCCCCAGGGCCCCTTCTGGGTGCCTTGGCTGGCTTTGCGCTGCGCGACCTCCCTGTAAGCAGGGCATGGCCTTTTCCTCAGCCTTGCTCATAATTTTTGAATACTGGAAATATTTGAAACTCTAAATAAACTTTTTCTTTTTCTTTTGTGTCGTTTTGACCTTTTTTGGTGTGTTCATAAGCCTTCTTTGTTTTTCCTTTTTTTTTTTAAGGATGCTGGTGGTTGTTCTGCACTAACTAATGACTAATATTTATTATCCTTACTTTGGTATTCGCTCCGGTAGTGTGTTTGTAGCAGTGTGACAAGATATCCTTGTGATACTCTTTGGAGGTAGATGCAGTGAGTCTCCTGAACTGGCATCAAACACTTAAAAATAATTTAATCCATCATTGACCTCTATTGCTCCAAAAAATATGATAAACCATAAAATTTAGAAGAGAATTGTAAATTAGGTGTTTCACTTTTGGGTTACTGCAGGAAACACGGATCCTCCAACCTGTGCTCTTTTGTCCATTTCACATTAGGTTGTAAAACTCTTAACAGTGCCGTTCTCACACCTCTTGACAGGAAGTGGTTTTTTTCAGTTTTCTGGTAAGGGAGTATATTCAGTTCAGAAGATGTTGTTCTGATTACAACAGTTCACTTTGAATGTAAGTGAAATGTAGCTCCAAAAACTCAGACATATCCTCCTGGTTTTCACTGAGCTGTATACCAAAGTGAGTTTTTTGTATATTGGAGTTTTGTGTGTCGCAGGTGATGGCTGCCTGGTGCGTTCCAGTAGGAGGCCCGGTACAGTCAGGATTTTTTGTGTGCTGCTGCACCATACAGGAATGTGTTAGCTCTAGCCTGTGCCTTTTTTGCCACCTTGTTTTAAGATTTCCTACAATACTTGATACTAAACTGTGACTTATGTGGCCAAAACACATCTGCGCTGTGGATCAGCAATGATTGCAAATGCTTTGTGTTTGCTTCTCTTTATCGGATTAAATTATTTCAGGAGGTATTTGATGTGGATGGAGGAAGATCATGCCTTAGGAAGCTCCTCTTTCCCACCAAAGCCTAGGCCTGATGTTCCACAGGGACCTCACCAATGAAGTGGCTTTCCGGGTATAATGTAATGTGCCACAAAAGACCGCTAGGGTATGCTACGCTCCTACGGAATTTTCCGTCTGCAAGAGGGGAAAACTACCAATTTTGTGGCCTTATAACTATTGCTTTGCACTCAAAAAATAGGGAGAAGAAGGTTATGGTCATTCTATGTAAGAAGGGTGTTGTATTGGTAAGTATTCAAGTGAGTAGAAATAGGTAGGTTTTTTTAAAATTCTTTGCTAATTGTCTCTCCTAGTATGTATAAATGTCCTTTTTATGTGCATATGAAGAGGTTTATTTTTAAGTATCTATCATAGAGAAATATCCAAGTCAAGACCATGATCCCAGTTCAATAAATTGCATGCAGAAGTAGGTGGAGAACATCAGATACACTATACACAAATCTACAGGGATCTTGAGTCCAGGGCTCAAGTTGTAGAAATTGCCCTTTGAGAACAAACACAGAACAATTTGTAGGTCTGAAATTTGTTACAGAGCAAGGCTGGTCGTTCTGCACCCAAACTTGTTTTTCCTTTAAATAATTTACATTGTTTTCAAGTGTTTGTAAAAGATATACAAAATAGGAATATTTAGATGTTTGACAATTATGTAAACTTTCATAATCTTTTAAAATTAAGAACAAAATATCATAAAAAGAGATGTAAGTAACATTTTTCAGTTAGAAGAACGAGCTCAGAGCCCTACCTTAAGACCTGCTGCTCTGTTCTTAAGACAGCGTAACATTTGTTTGTCATAGAGTCCCTTTGCTGGGTTTGAGGCCATCAGAAAAAAGGTCATTTTTGGATGTAATTTGAAATGCTGGTGGCATTCTATGCTGTCTATCAAGATCTAAGTTTTCCTGAACAAGTGCATACACATGTAAGTAACTCCAGGTGTCTGTCGCTCTTTTTATGGTTGAAGTGTTGCATACAGGTTCACTTTTGACTCCCCTTAACTGTGGCATCTGCCCACTCTAGTGTCTTACGAGGATAATATAGTCTTTAATAACAAAGGAGTAGTGACATACTCAAGGCTTTTTTTATGTTCATAATTAAGACACACTTGGATTTGATTGTTAAAGGCAAGTAGGTTAAACAGACCATGATTTGTTTTGCTCTTCCAGAATTACTTTCTTTCATGTGGGTGTGCATTTCTTTACAGCAAGCGAAATGAAACAACTGTTGAAAACAACTTTACAGTGGCTTTAGCTCAGGAATGTCCTCATTTTTGTCACCTGATAAGGGGACCTCAGTAAATATTGGCTGTAAGTCCAGCAGTGCAAGAAAAATAACAATCTGTAAGGGTGGTAGAATGAATTCAACCGTTTATATACAGGCTAATTAACATGAGAGATGTGTGCTAATTACAGGCAAAGCTTTTACAAAGCAAAGCCACAGCTGGAGAATGTGTTGCTTTTTTTCCAGGACATGATTCTATTTCAAAGGCTTTTTTTATTCCTGTCCTTTCATGAGGTTGAAGAGACAAAGTCAGATCTACAATGTCATTAAGACATGAAGAAAACCTAGTTAATACCACACATGTGATGGAAAGATGGGTGTAGTGCTTGATCACGTAGTTTCGTAGATCACTTCTCATGGTGGCAGTGATTGTTTCAATTACCCAGAGCGGCTCACTCCTGCTCTCAGTCCTGCCATGACAACTGTTACTGCAGCAGTGTTGTGAACTGGTGTGAACTGGAGCCTTTCCTGGCTAAAGTTATCATAGTAAATCTTTGATTCACTGTTCTCGGTGTCACAGTACAGACAGTTCTGCTAAAAGTGTGGCTGAGTGCTGTGGCTGGAAGGAAGGGTGAGATGCTTAAGCCAGTAAGTGATTGAAAAAGAAAGGAACCTGTGGTGCAAAAAGAAAGGACTTTTTGCTGGTGAGAGGTGAACCACAAAACACATGAAATAGCAAGTGGAATAGCACATAAAGAGGAGAAAGGTGCCAGTATTCAGGTATTTGTTTAATTTGGAGGCTCTGGTATATATTATGTAGTATAGTCCCTTATAACTCTGTGATGCCTGATGCGTGTGTGCTTTCTGGAGACAATGCACAGTGGGCAGAGTTCTTTGCAAAGACCTCTATAATGGGTTGTACTTTTAACATTACTGTCTTTTAATTTCCTTTCGATTGAATTTGCTTTCCATCTTTCCTTGGATTTCTCTGTTTAGCCTTCTTTTTCCCCCTGCTTCACAGCCCTGTTTTCCCTTAATAAAGCATTGAAAAGGACATATACAAGCTAATCTGATCTCCACTCTCTTTTCTGCTTTAACAAAGCTTTTAGTTTCCTCTCTCATGTTCTTTTGTTTTGCTTTTTTTTCTTTACCTTTCTTTCCCTTCCCCCACCAAAAAAATCACTGCTCCTATGTAAAAGAATTGGTCAAGCTGCAGCAGGACATGCAATCATGGTGAGTTAAGACAAAAATCTGCATTTTCCAGATGTACCTGTGTGTTATACCAGGCTTGTACCTCCTGCTGCAAAATAAGCATGTGGACAAGAGAATTAAGAGAAATATATTTCAAGCTTCCCCTTTGATTCCTGACAGAATTCTTTTGTCTCTTTGAGCAGAGTAGCTGAGTGGCTGAATATAAATGCTATACATGTCTGATGTGCTTTCTACGGTTTTGTTCTTGCTAATAACTGCAGGTTTATAAATTTTTCTTTTGCATTTGGGCCATCACTTCCTTGAATCAAGAGGAGTGGGGCCTTAGGCCTTTCCTAAGGCTGCTGTTCCCTCTCTCTGCACTGTGTGCTCTTTCTGTCTGATAGGCCCAAGTGTGGCAGCTTGGCAGCATTCCCAGGCACCAGCAGCATTACAACATTCCCGGGGCTGGGTCTGGGTTAGCACAAAGAATTGACAAATACTGTGTATTTAGTTTTTATTCTCATGCTGTTCTTCATAGGGATTAGGATTTTTTTTTTTAAAGAATAATATTAGAGTAGACCAGTCACATAATGAGCATAAATGTTAATGACTGACAATCCTCATATTTACTGCCTGGAGGAATCAAAATTTGGATGTTTGTGTGTTGGGGGTGATATCTGAGCAACACAGGCCTTTAGGTGTTCAATTAAAAAGAAATCTATCGTGATGGTTTGAACTGTTGAAACTGATGCAAGTATACTCTGAACGTCATGAATTTGCAGTGTGTTCCTGCTGCTGTAGTGGGCTGTATGATTCCCTTTATAGCAGCACTCTCCCTCGTTTCTGCTACATTCCGAAAAGAGAACAAACGGTCAGTGTAATCCATGAGCCTTCCTGCTCCCTGCCAAATCTAAAAGGAGAAAATGGTTCCAGCAGGGACTTCAGAATTCCTTATGAGATGATAATTTATACTCGGGGCTGTTAATCCGTTGTTGCAGCCTGAAATGCAGTAACACAAAACTGTAAGCACAGCAATAGGCTGCTGTGGCAGTTCCCCTGTGACAATGCTATCTCAAGGAATAAGCTGAATGCAGTATGGGACAATGCAGAGCAGGATGAGTAATTTTACTGAGCGGCACAGCTATGAGTCACGCTGGCTCTCAGGCAGAGAGGTTTGTGTGGTAAAGCAGTTAAATCATGAGAGGTGCTGTATGGAACTAAGGGAGGGCACCAGGGGTTTTTTTGTGGCGATTGTTTCTGGGATTATTAGTACTCAACTAAACGTGCAGTGCATATTCTGTTTGCAACTCTTGTAGATTTATGGAAGAGGGCTATTTATAGTTGCTTTTGCACAATCTGATATCCTGCATGTTTTACTGGAAGAATATTTATTTTTCTTTGGTTATTTTACCTCATTATTCAATAATTATTGTTTAAGTGTTAAGCTTCTCCTTCTACACCTTCCCTTTGTTTTTTTGCATTTATTTAATTCATGATTATTCGAGATTCAATATGCTTCAGAATCACCCTTTCATCTGCCATTTCCATTTCAATCTTCATGGGTATAGAAGGATAATACAGAGCTATATAACACAGATGCAAAATTTTGAACAATAATATAAAGGCTTGTTGGAGGCCTTCTAAAAATTTAACCTTTAAGATCTTCATCTGGAGTTAAGACTTCCTTCTTGGCATAACGATAAATCCTCCCACTTTCACTGCACTAGGGAAAAGAACAGAATCACATTTTTGAATCAAAAGCTTGGGAATTGGCCCAAGATCAAACTGTTTGCTTACATACCGTTTTCTCATTTTGTTTCGTTCGCAGCATTTTAGTAGGAGATAAAAAGGTAAAGCAAAAACATCTGAAAAGCTACGTGAATGTTTTTGTGGGGGCAGACCGATAGTTTGCCACCAGAGAAGTCTGCGTTCTCAGGGCCTGTGCAGCATCTGAAAAAGCACCAAGTCCGAGAGGGTTAACGGACAGGAAACTGCAGTTACAGCCGCTCTGAGGAAGTCGGGTTTGTGCAACAGCCGGAGCAGGCCGGGAGGTGGGGGCCGGGGGTACTGGCGATCTCGGGCTCTGGGTGACACTGGTATTTTTAGTTCTGCTCTGCAGCGTTTTAAACACAGGGAAGGCCTGCACCAAGTGGTAGCAACACTCTGTGATAAAGCAATTTCCATTCTGGAATACCTTTTGGGGAAAGGAGACATCAGTGTTTCTGCTTAAGGCTCTTTTTTCTTCTTAAGACTCAGCATATCGTGATAGCTGAAGCAATCACACTCTAGGTACATGGTTGCTCTGCTGCATGTTCATGTATCTAAATTCTGGAGCAGGAGAACCCTTGTCTGAATCCTGAGTTATTAATTTCAGTCCCTCCTGTGCACGTGCAGTTTCGGTAGGCTTTGCTCTCTGTCTGTGGCCTCGCTTTCTCGGCCAGCAGAGCACCAGCAAAGCGAATTTCGCTCTCCGTGCAAACAAAAGAACAGCTCTTGCGACCTGGGCGAACTCTGCCTCCTCCGGGTCTGCAACACCCAGACGCCTTCAGCAGCGGCACGCTGGGGCACCCTCGCCCAGGCGGGCAGACTGCGGCCGCCGCCCCGAGGCGGGCAGGGCTCCTGCTCCCGAGCCGCACAAAGATAATCGCTCAGGAAGTGTCTCAGCCAATCCCCTGGCGCTTTACATGCGGATTCGCCGGGGCAGCCAATCCAGGGGCGGCTTTCATGGGGAAGACAGATCATCAAGCCCAAGTGCCAAGCCCTCCCTGCCCGAGTACTGAGAGCCTGTCCTCCATGTTTTATAAGTATTGACATAACACTGTGTTAACAATGCATCCACAGAGGTAAGCCTTGCTTTTTACGTTGCTTTTTCTCTAAGACCTATGAGTTGTGGGTTGAGAGTGTGATTCTCTGTGATTTCTCGTGCAAAACTCACACCACAGCACTTATATTAAGTTGGAACTGTTTAAATTTGCTTTCTTGGGTCACATGGTTAGTAGCCATTAGCCACAGCTTTATTTTACAGTCTGGCAAAGCCTTGGCATGCCTACTTCTTCACAGGAGGATGGCGTTTTTAGAGTTTATCAAGATCCTGGTATTCCAAAGGAGGTTTCTGTCTCTGAGCAGTTTGCCAGCACTATTGTCTGTTGTGTCACATGCCTGCTGGAGAGAAAATGGAAGCTAGGGAGCAGATGCATTTAACTGCCCTACAGGGAGTCAAGCAGGGATAATGGCAGACAGAAGAACAGGCAAGTTTACCTTTCTAAACAGTGAATGGAACAGCTAAGATAAGTTATCTCTGAGAAAATATGGGATTTTTAAAAACCTAGACATCAGCAAAAAGTGCTAATGGCAGATTGTAGATATTGGGCCTAGGTGGTGGTGTGCTGTTGCATCATGTTTTTTATGCAGCTTACCTTAACTTAAAGTGATTATTGAACCTTTTTTCTTGCAGGAGTAATTAATACAACGCTTTTCTCTTTCTGAGGGACAATGTATGGTTAATATTTTGTTCCTTTAAAAGGGAGTTTTTATGCTGCAGATTTTAGGAATGGGGTGCTGCTCAGTAAAATGCAGCAGTGCATTTGTTTACAAATCTGATGCTTTATGGAAAATGCTTTTGAACTGTTAGCTTTCTTGTTTTGCATAGTTCAAATAAACTAATGTAACTTTTATCTGTGCCTTTTTGTTTTACATTGTATCAGCCACAGTTCTGTGTTGTGGAGTCCAGAAGATATAAAATCATGTGTGGTTCATGACAGTAGTACATGTTGTTCGTTCTTGGGGTTTTTTTTCCCTTTTATTTTTTTAACTTTTGGTTTAATGCTACGTAATTATTTCAAGAAATTCCTTTTTGATCAATTCCCAAATCTGCCAGCCTGTTGTATCTTCTTAACTGGAAAAATGAGATGGGTGCTTGAACAGTTGGTAAGTAAGCAGCATGCTACTCTCTGAACATTTTTAATAGTTTTCCAAACATTTTGTTTTTACTGAGTCAGTTAGTGCAGTAGATGAAGTGATGTTAGTGGTTAGTCATATAAAAGATCAGATTTGCTTAGCGTCCATTTTAAGGGACTTGTACGTGTAAACTGCTCTATTTGAATGCACTGCTTTTCTGATAATTTGTCTCTAAATTTTGAAGCTTTTACTTCCTGTTTACCTCAGGCCAGTGAAAAATATTCTACTTGCCGTTTGTTCATAGATGATTAATTACCGTGTTTGCAGGGTAAAGCGCGTTTTCACTGTTCCTTGGGCTTTTCGGGTGTGATGAAAGTGCTAGTGCTCAGCAATGAAGTGACCTTAGGAAGTAGAGTAAATAACACTTAATGAACATATGTTTCTGATACTATACTAAGTGTAACCTCAGTCAAACTTGCTTGGTTTATAACTCACTTAGAAGCATTTTGTGCTCTTTATAAAGATTTTAATTGTAGCGCCTGCATGCTTGTTTGAACAAGCTGTTTTTCAGTGATCACCAGGGCTGTTACAAAAGCAGAGGAAGGATGCTCTTTTGTGCTTTTTATGTAATTTTTGCACTTGTTTTAACAGTCCATACACATTCAGTATTTTAGGAAATAACTGAAAGATAGTCTGGCTTTGCAAACGACTGTGCTGAGGCACAGTGCATGCAAACTTTCATAGATCCTTGCCATGTATTTGGTAACGTTCTTTAACATAGCAATTTACCTCTGGTTATTTGTTTACCAGTGTGAGCATCTTACTTTGAATATCTCACTTCGGTTAAAAGCTTTCTTCTCCTTACTGCCCTCCCCCATCCCCTAGGATTAGATTATAAGAATGTCTAGTTCAATTTGAAACCTGAAATACTGCTGGGGTACCACTGAATTTCATGTGATAGCATTTTTGTATGCAATTTTAATGCATTTTTCAGCATAGATGGAAGTGCTGACACAGCTAAGAAGTTATTCTGCTTTTTGTTCTTCAGTTGCTAAAAAACAGAAATTACATTTGGACACGGTTTTCCTAATAGTAGTTTATACATGTTAGCAGTTTACTTTCAGCCTTTAAGAGTGAGCAACGT
This sequence comes from Pomatostomus ruficeps, assembly GCA_013400735.1. NCBI lineage: Eukaryota > Metazoa > Chordata > Aves > Passeriformes > Timaliidae > Pomatostomus > Pomatostomus ruficeps. The sequence goes on along the minus strand of VYZT01018021.1, from coordinate 14,111 downwards.
AATATTTGTTTAATATGAGGAAGCAGGGGTAAGTGATCTGCAATCAGAAAGCTGGTATTAAAATGGCTCCCACAGGTTTTGTTAAACCAGGATCTGTTTCAAATCTGCATCTCCAGACACGCTGCTGACAGTGAAGCGCATTTGTGTGAGCTGCTCTCGTGCACGTAATGAAACGGAGCATCGTGAGTCTGTTAAAGTTCACTATTTTCAACCACTCGAGTATAATTCTTTTATAGTTCACGAAAAACAAATGTCTGCATTGCAGCAAGATGTCTGAGGCAAGGTAGAGACAGCAGCGTTGTGCCTCGGCTCAGCCCAATGGCGCTGCTCTGCCAGCGCCTGAGCCAATTGCTGCAGCAGGCAGGTTAAAGATTGACAATTGCAGTGGCAGGGCTGAGAAAGGCCTTCTGGAAATTTCTGCCATCTTTGTTCCATCTAAGTAAATCAAATTCAGCCAAGCTAAAGAATTTCATATGGGGTTTTTTTGGTACTTTGTCAAGGTACAGTGTTATCACCCACTTCCCTAGGTTGCATAATAAGCAGCACTCTGCTGTTTTTTCTGTTCAGGACAGATGGAATGTGGGGTTTTGTTTAAGTGACAGATGCAGGGAAAAAGCATGTATGCTTTCCCCCCAAGATTTTACTGACCTGGATCTTGTTACTATCACAATTAGACAGGACATGTATGAAGCAATGCAGCTGAGGTTTATTCAGCTTGGAGCAAATGGCCATTATTCTGATTATAACTAGCAGTTAATCGTATAATTGCACCGTAAGTTTTCTGGCTACTAGAGACTAATTTGAATTGCCCAGGATGAATATGATCAGCCATTATTATTTAGTGCCAACATCCAGTTACTTTTGTAATTAACTGGACAAAGAATGGAGTGGGGGGAAAAACAAAGGAGTGATCTGGATTATAAATCATGGTGAAAACAGTAGGTTTTTAAAAGCTACATGCCTTTTTCATTCTTTGCAGGCAAACTGTTGTACTTGGAAGCTAGATAGTGCTAGGGAAAAGCTGAGTAATTTCTTCAAACAAATGACACTACTTAACATATTGGGAATGAAAAAAATGCAGAGTATAAACCACTCCAAATGTAACAGTCACCCCCCCTCACAGTAGGTAGGAGTATTGAAATGTAGCAGAAAACCTACGTTGCTACTAAGGGAGCGTGTAATAAAAAGAACTTCATGCTCAAAAAGCATAAAGAGATAGATTACATTACAAATTTAGCCCTTCATATCAGTGTCCACACACTTCAGCTGGCTTGTCTTCCTGCGCTGTCTTCCATTTTGTGATATCACTTTTGCTAGAGAGTTTTTTGTTGTTGTTGTTTTGCTTTGTTTCTGGTTTTGTTGTTTTGTTTCTCCCGTTTTGCTTTGTTTTCCAGTGTATTGTCGTGTATCACTTTCCAGCTACTGGCCCTGATAGGTCGTGGTCAGTTTTCCATAGTGGTGGTACTACTCCAGCATAATTGGTTAAAAGGAGATAAATCTCAGTAAAACCTGTCCTCTTCTCTGTCTGGAATTCAGGGTGTTAATTTGAATTTCCTAAATATCTTGAGAGTTGAACAAAATGTTTGCCCATGTAAAATGGAGTAGACAGCCATTTTCAAATTTTGTTATTTGTGGATCCCCAGTATTTTTCCCGTGGGCACATGAATCCCATTAGAGTGACTTTAAGCCTGTTAGATTAGGTTTGATTTACTTGGTTATTGTCTGCAAACCCCTTTGTGGTGGTACACTGGCTTTGGGGGGTTTGCAGACTGGAAACCATCATAGTAGGCCATCGAGCTTGGCCCTTTAAATTGGATTTAGAAAGTATTTTAAATACATTTGGTAATAAACATGTCTTGTATTCATGGGTTAAAGACTAATTTAGCCATAGCTACATAGGAAGTGAGTTTCATGTATTTGGTAGTTGTCTGTCATTCTTTTGTTAACCCTTTATTGACCATTGTCAGAGCATCTGTGTTTCACACTGTGAGATTAAAACCATGCGGTAACAGGATGTTAACATTCTTAATTCAGATTATATAAACGTTTACTTTCAAGCATGATTATTCTCAAATTATATTTTTAGCATCTGAAATCTGTAGCTATTTGGTTGCCTTGCTTGGGCCTCAGCTGTATGGTTTATAGACTTAAAGATGACTGTGTAACACCAAGGATCCCCCTCCCTCCCCTGATTTTCTCTTTTGTGCAGCTGTTTTGAATGGACACTGAATAAGAGTAAGGTTTTTAAAAGAACCAAAATGTTCTTTAAATGAAAAATAGAGTTACCTTGCTTGTTATCACAGGTAACCAGCTTAAACATTGCTGTACATAGATATCCGAGTGAGCCTTTTGTGTATGTTAATTGCTTAATACAAAGTGTTATTTGCTTAATACACATGGAGCATTTTGCAGGGAGTTCTGCAAAAGCAAATGTGAAATATGAGGTGCTCACACTGGAGAGTGAAGCTAAAATTGAGTGATTTCCTTAGTAACCTGTGACTTCACAAATCTCCCTATCTTGTGCCTTTTTAGTTAAACGTTTGGATGTCAGGTGTCCTTTGGTCCTTCTTTACCATTTCTGATATTTAGATACTGGCTTTGAATCTTGCCCTGCTGTGTAAACAGGAGCTGCTGGTATTGAACAAAGTGCTACCATTTTAGCTCCATAGCAGGAGTGAGGCAGTGCAGTGCTGGCAGACGCCATTTTAAGAGCCCTGCATAAATAGCATAGCTACCGATGAGTAAGAGACTGTTATAGGTGAGTGCTCATACAAAGCTGCTATTTATTCAGCAATGGCATGCAAATAGTGTTTTTTGTTTTAAAATTTTTATTGAATGCAGTTTTTTGAAATCATTATTTGGAATTGCTGCTCACAAATGTGATGCATGAGAGGCAGGAATTATCTTAAAGATGAAATTCAGTTTTAGTGCTTATAGGCTTTAATCAGTTTTTTTGTTTTTGTTTTCTGTTAATTAAAAGGAAAAATGAATTCCAGAAATATGTCGTTCTTGATCTGAAATTCTTGTGTTATTCCCTAATGTAGATCTAGATTGTGTATGTGGGCATTAGCTGTTTCGAGTGGTATTCCATATCTGTCAGTTTTTCTTGGTTAAATGTCAAGGTGCAGTAGTTCATCTGCAACTTTTAATTGCTTTTTGTAGTTACTAAACAGCCTTAAATATTCTTGTATATGTACCTTTTCTCAGGTAAGTACTCCTATTAGTAAAGAAATTATTTTCCTAAACAGAAAAGTCAGTATATAATTCGGGGATGTGAAATTTGAAAACCTGAATTTTATACTAAAAAATAATCCACCCTCTATTCAGTTTGGTAGAGAACATATTTAAAAACTAGGCAGCTAAATTATTTTTCCATTTTTACATAATATCAATAAATCCTGTATGTTTGCAATCCTTATTTTTTTTTCTTTCTGTGCCCAACTCTCCCTAAAGGAATAACCTCCCCTCCTTCTACCCTCATTCAGACATGCTAAACTAGTTTGTATTAAACAAATTAGCTTAACATTTTAGAAAATAAACTTTTGTCATTGTTGTTGTTGTTGCAAGTTTTGTCAATATGAGTAGGGAAGTTTTAAATGATTAATTGGTGTTCTGGTCATTTGACAGGGAAACTGGCAAAGCTTAAATTTCAGTTGTGTTCTTAAAACATGTTCCTCTGTGTTCATTCATCTTAGTGACGAAATAGGAGTAGGTTTCAGAATTACATAAACTATTTGTTGTATTCATTTAGGTACTTAATTGAGTATATTCCAGTATTATTTCTGATGTGCAGCCTCAGAGCATCCCATTCATACATGCATGACAGTAATACATGCTGGCTGAAATGGCTGCTCTGAGCCCTGCAAAAATGAATTCTCAAAATAAAACTCTCTAGAATAGTCTACTTGACCACACAGTTATTGTTTCCATGGAACTAGATACTTGTTTTTAATTATTTTGCTGCTGGTCTTAATTTTCCTTTTATTTTGTTGTGGGTAATAGTAAGGTAACTGATTAAGAACCGGTTTTTCTTGAATTATTTAATTGGAAATCTTTTGCTAATATCTGCATTTGGAAGTTCGTGCTTTATGAAGCATTTTCAGAATATTTCTTGTATGGATGGAGGGTGCAAAGGTGAAAAGATGTCAGCTTTAGAAAAGTTACTGTAAACTTGCTATGAATTGCTGGTTTGTATTTATAGACTTGAATCTCAAAGATGACCACTGCAGTCATCACTGCCAGCATTCAAACAATGTCATGTTGTGGACGTCATTATACCTTACAGCGAATAAGGCAGTGGGAGATGCTTTTGAAGAGCTGTGAATGTTCAGTCTCTTTCATAGCTCTGTCTAACACACTTTTATTTAACTGTTCCTCACCAACAGTGGGATTTTTTTTTTTCCAGAACAATCTCTGTGGTTTTCTTATATACTTAGATGTTTGTGCCCTTAAAAGATTAATTAATTGCAGAGAATATGGAGATGCCTCTGTTCCTCTGAGGCTCAGGTTTCTTAGTGTCATAGGTAGTTGCTGGATTTTGTGTGGGTGATGCACATGTGTGTACAGGAATGTGCTCCTCCATGGCTAAGGAGAGTGGAGAACCTTGGTATCAAGTGGAGAATGCATTTTTGACTGCTCATTTGTACTTAAGATCTTTGCGAAGGCTGTTTGCAAGCATCCTTTATGGGATGTTTGCATCCCGGCCCATGGCAGTGGTTTGGAGCTAGATCATCTCTGAGGTCCTGTCCGAGGCAAGCCATTCTATCATGCTATGATTCTTTGTATCGAGATTTTGCAAGATACTTTGTGCACCTTACAAGTGTTCCTGAAGAATCTTTTTCTTGTTTACAGAGGTATTGCAAGAACACTTTAAAGGGTGATGGAGGAAACTGACTCGGTTTCCTAAATTAAGTTTATTATGTGAGCGGGGCAGATTCTGGTGGTATTATTGGTGATATTGAAACAGGATTTTATAAAGAGGGATGGGAAGTAAAAAACCCCAATGCAACATTGCAAGAGAACAATGAACCCATCCCATGAGCCCATCCCTTCCCTTTGCTTAGGAGAGCAAGGGGCAAAGGCAAGTGGTGCATGAAATGTTTTGGTGTCTGCGGGCCACTGCCAGCTCCTCTTTGCTGAGGCCTCTGGGAAAGGGTGTAACGAATGTGCAGGATAATTGATCTGCCCATGCATAGTAAATGTGTGAGCACTGTAGTACGGTTGGCTGTGTTGTGCGTTAAATAAATCCGAGAAGCATTGTGTTATGGTCAACTGTGCTACACATTTACCATAATTCTGGTCACATGGGTGCCTTGCCTTCCTCCTGAATGGTCAGAATGGTCCATGAGCTGGGAGGTGGATGCTGGTAGAATGGAACTTCCCTTCAGTGTTCTGTGACTTTAAAGAGCTTGTCTTGTAAACTATTTCTGTATCTAAATGACAAAGAATAATGATTTCTGGTGTTCGTGGAGCTACTCAGGTTTGGGTTTTCCATACATTGAGCCTGGTTAATTTGTATGTAAAATTTCTGCTGACATAACTGTACTGTTCACAACTGTGAAAGGAATTGCAACCCAACTCCCCAGTAGTGGATAGTTGATTAAAAGTAGTTTTGTCAAATAACAGACTAAAAAATCCTTCTACTGTTAAGTTTTACTTTGTTTAGGAATCTCTTTTAACTTATACCCGTAACAAAACTCCTACTAATATAAACTGTTTGTCAGGCTGAAGAGTTTCTCTGGTATAAATGTAACCAAGTCCTCACTGTTATTTCCGAGCTCTGATGAGATGTCTTGGGCACATTTATACACAGTGGCTAAAGAAAAGGTCTCCAGCTGCCCTCTTGGCCCTGTCCCTGGAGCTGGGGTGGCTGAATGGAACCTCAGCACATTCCATAGCAGCAGAAATTCATAATCAGCCATATCAGTGGAAACTGGTATCAGCAACAACTTCCATTAATAGACTGAGTGGTAAATTGTCCCTGTAGAGGAGAGGACCTGCGTTCCTCATGGCTGTTGTGCCCTGATGGTAATAATGGACACTGCAATCCCTGCCTAAGGCTCCAGAACCCCATTTGTCCATCATTTTGAATTTGGGTTTGCTTCAACATTGTGTGTATTCTTTTACTTTTCATCTAGGATAGTCACATCTCCAAAACTGCTCTGTAACTCTGTTAATTCTTGTTCATTTTTCCTCTACTTTCCACCTTCTTTCCCCAAAGTGACTTAACTAGCCCAACTGAGTTTTCTTGAATGGCATCACTATAAGAAAGTAGAATATCAGAAAGTCAGATGTAGTTTATAATAATTTAATCTTGCCTGGAGCAAATGAAAACTGTGTAAGATTGAATTGTAACAACTCTATAATGTTTACGCTTTATGGTTAATAATTGGTGGAATTGTACTGCCAGTAAATTATAAATATTCAGTTTTCTGTTATACAGACTAGTTCCAAAACCCTTAAAATTATTTATTGAATGGTTTTTAAAATTGCGTTTTACCTTCTAATTTTGCAAGTTGTTCTGTGTTGCTGTGTCTGTTACTTCAGCTAATCTGTTCACGAATGCTGATGAGCATTTAAATGTTGGCAGGCATCTGTCCACATGGTTTATCTGAGATTAGAAGCTGCAAGGAACAGAATTCCTGTTTGTCTGTCACACGGATACAGTTCATACATACATTGCCATAATCTTCAGTACATGTTACAATACTGTCACTAGTGCAAAAATGTAACTTTTGTGCTTGGTATGTGTGTACCTGGATTGTTTCTTGCTGTGTTTTGATCAATGTATGCTCTGGCAAACAACAAACCTTTCATTCCATCAGAAATTATAATACAGTTGTATTTGACAGTGTTGGGTTGAACTTGATGAATAGAAGTTATTCATGGGAATAACACAGCCATAAGGTATTCTAATTCACCTTTTTGAATCCTGCAGCTTGGCTGACGAGGAAATAAAGGCAGAGCAGGAGGTGGTGGAGGGGATGGACATCTCCACTCGATCCAAAGGTGAGTAAGAGGAATATTTCCACAGTTTTTGGGAAGGCTTTTGTTTGTTTGCCTAACTTTTTTGTGAGGTTGATTTAGTAAATCATGGTCTATTCTAATTCTGATTTACTCAGACTTTTCTCATTTGCCTTGCTATCCATTGCATTGAGGATGGCAGGCTAAGGCAGCATATCCTGGTTTGAGCCCTGCCACAGCAGCATCCCTCCACACCAGCCACATTTCCAGCCTTTTCCCTTATACTGGCACTTTCAGCTCTGGGACTTGTTGCTCTGCTGATTTAACTGAAATTAAATTTTAATGTTTTTGTTGATTTAGGCCATATCAGTTTTCCAACCCATCTTGTGTCCTGGGTGAACAAACCACAGTGCTACAGAAAGAAAAAGGGAACAAATTTTATTTGTGGAAGGGTGCTGTGAAGCCTTGACTTAGGTGTGGATTTCAGGTCTCATTAAGGCTTTATTGGTAGAGAAAATAATCCAGATATGAGAGATACCTAGAAATATATATGTAGACATGATTTCATTATTGTTTTACTTTGGAATTGCTTTGATTGCGTTTAGCTTAAGTTTTTAAATTAAAAGTAACAAAAAAAGAGTGTGGAAAGAAGGGTATAAGGGGGTTTCACTGTCAGTCTTTGTTACTGAGCAGTTTATGCTGTGTTCTTACAGTAAGGTATGTTGATGTTGCTTGTTTTCAAGAAAAATTGCATTTAAATATCACAGGAAAACCAAGGAAAACAACATCCTACTTTTACAGGTTTTCTGAGTTGGCACCTGCTTCTATTGAGAAAAGTGAGACTTCTCAGTTGTCAGGAATCACTCCTATGGAGTGTTTACAGTGCAGCACTTTGCAATACATAGAGTATAAAAATATTTGGTTGTGGTCTGTGCTCCATATGCTGCAGCAAGATAAGATGCCTGATATAAATAATACACTTTTGTTTGTTTTTATAATTTTTTTTTAAGCTAAACTGTAGTAAGTCGTTACTGTAGTTATCTGCTTACAAAGTGCATTGCCATCACATAAAACTGGACTTACAAACTAGTCACAACGTGTGAAATGAAATTGCTTTGGGATTTAAGCCTGTCCCCTGGGAGCAGTAGTTACTAATCCTTTAGTCACATGATGGCATACCAAAACAAAGATTTAAGCTTCAGGTGAAGCTCAGGTTCACTTGTTGTTCCCCAATGAGTGGTTTGCAAGAGCACTCAGAGGTGCTTATTGTCAGCCTTGACAACATCCCAGACCAGTTAATACTAACCTAGTGATGTAAAACCAGGTAACTTGTAATGAGAGTTTAAAAAGTTACTTCAGGTGTCTGTTTTTTCACTTGAGCTGGAAGAACATTTTTTAAATGGTGCTGAGAAATAAAAATCACACAAAAAATCAAGAAATAAGTAGACTAATGTTGCTTGGCAACATTAATATTTTTAGTACAATTAGTTTATCAGTGAAAAGTTTGGTTCAGGTTGATGGGCTCAGTGTGTGACGGGAGTTCAGTGGGCATAGGGGGATTGCAGGATCACATGCTGAGTGGTGACCAGCTGGCACGGTGAGACCCTTCCAAAGGTGAGACCATTCGTGCTCATTAAAAACTTCTTGAAAAACATTTGCTTATCACAGAAGAGATCACAGAAACTCTGGCAGTTCTCTTTTGGAGCAGAAACTTGAGTCCACCTCTTAAGTAACTGTTCTAGTCACCAAGTTATTGCAGAGCATAAATTTGGTCTCTTTTGTTCTTTCCCCCCAGATTTGTTTCACTTTTTTCAAGTAACACTGCACTGGGAAAATCATTCAAATTAAAAATTAACTTTCCTTTTGACAAGTTGTTTTAACAGGAATCAATTTCTTGATCTGGTTCCCAGCTCAGCTACAGGAGCTCTGCTCACACAGCTGGGAGAGCCAGGGAGGGAGGAGCAGCAGTTTAGCAGTTTGTGCTAAACAGGGTATTCCCATTGAAAGAAAAATCACACAAAATGTGATTTTTTATCATCATTAGAACGGGAAACTATAGCTCAAACACTTTAAGTGGGTGCTACCATTCTTTTTTATTTGAACTGAATTGAAAGGTTGTTCATATTATTAGGTCCCTCACAGACTGGTGAATTGGCAACATACTGTGGTAAAGACACTGGCCTATTCCAGTAGCACAAATAAATCTGAAAGAAGGCCTCTGCATTGCTGTTTTCCTGCTTATTCCTTAATTTTTCCAGCTACATCTTACACTGCCTCAAGAAAACCTCTGTGCATTTGAATAACTTGCCCGTTTAAAAAAAGGTCAGTTTTTGTACATTGTATATGAGTCACCACTAGTTGACTTGAAAATCCCCATTATACTCAGGCTTCTTGAACCAAGGAGGAAAATTACATCACTTTAAGTAGTTTTTGAAATTACTTAACCGAACATGTGTGTTTGTGTGACCATTTCATAAGATTGGTATTGAATCAGCACCTTTTCTGCTGAATTGTAGGTTGGATTTGGCTGTGACCGAATAGTAATTCAGTTCTGGTTTAGCTAATAACAGTTTAACCCTTTTCCTGACCCTGAATCAGTTAGTTTAGGAAAGAAACAACATTTAAAAGTGAAAAGCATCACATTATGGGGACAGGAACTTTACAGCTGACTTTCATACTTAGAGCTGAGACACAATGTGCAGTGTCACAGTCAGCTGCTTTGTAAACGCCACAATCTGGGGCTGAAGAGCTGAAAGGAAACTGGTGTGCTCCACTTCCGGCAGTTTTGTGCCTGGAAATAAGAAATGAAAGCCAAAGGGCGGAAAACTCTGCTGTCCATTTACCTTCCTGGTTTAAGGTGTGCCTGCACAGGGAAATAAAAGCCCAGGTCTCTTCAGGGAGTTACAGGGGTGGCTTTATTTGCTGGTGAGGAACTTGGGCTCAGAGACCCTTGCAGGTCCTTTGAGGATGTTGTTTGCTGTAGAGAGACAATTCTGCACATCTCCCTGCTTTGGGAAAATGAGGATTAAGGCATGGTCAGCACTTCACAGTAAGAGTAGTTTTCTTATGCCTGTCTTTAGGAATGTGTGGAAGGACTCTGTTGACAACTGCAAGTAATAATAAAGAAACAAAGGCTTAATGTGATGATGGGAAGATGAGAAAAGACATGGTATGGTGCTGTTTTTTGTGGATCACTCTGAGTGCAGTTCCCATGCTGAATAAGCTCCATTCTACTTTCATGAAAAAAACAGCGTTCAGAGCTTATTTGGTTTTAGGTTTGATCATTTTGATTTAGTTGTGAGCTTTGGTTTAGCTGACACTGATGCTGCAGTTTCTTCCAGGATAACTGGATTAGCACAGCTCTCTTGGGATAGATGAAGAATATCCCAGCCCAAGGAGTTCTTCTGCCACCTTCTGTGCATAATCAGCTAAAGTGACAAACCCTCTGAGTCTCCTGTCAGCACACTTGTACTGTGTTGGCATTTTTATTGTCATAATTGCTTAAGGAGGGGAGGAAGCAGACACTGTATTTTTCACACACATAGGTGACATAGCAGTTCTTTGTATTGTCAAATCAATCTGAATTTTGGGCTAAATGGAGCAGGAAGCAGATTTGCTTGAATCCAAACACAGCAAGTAACAATAATGGCCTCAGACACGTTGTATTGATTGATTTCAGCCAAGGCATGTCAGCAGATAGCTGGTGCTAAATGCTGCCTGCAAGTGTAAAAGGGGAAGGGTGTGTAGGAAGGAAAAAAAATCACATGCCTAAGGGTCAAAGCTCAAAACATGAGGTTTTGTTTGTTTATTTAAACCAGCTTTACTACATTTTGCCACAATTTTATAACCATGTCAACAGAAGAGTTCCTCTGCGAGCTGACACTATGCTGAAGTCACTGTGCCTAGAGAACCAGTGGCAGACACTTCTAGAATTGTTGAAATTCCAGATGTCCTTAGCCTGGTGTAGCTATCCTAGATTAGAAAAGCGCAGTACGGGCAAACAATCCTACATTTCTTTTCTGTCCTTCAGTTATATGTCCTTCCATCTATATTTTCATGTGTTCTTCATATTTTTTGTAGTTTCCCTAAATGTTTTCTTGACGCCAGTTACCAAGCTTTTGGTCAATCAGAAGTCACCATATAGCACCATCTTTTCCAGAGATTTGTGTAGGAAGTAGCCAAAACCACTGGTTTTTTTATTTTTTTCTGTGCAGTTAAATATTTGGGGGATAGCTCACTTGTTTCTCCCTGTGGTTCTATGTGTAATTTTGTTTTGTGGCATGCATTAAAAGCTTAAGGAAAAATTAAACTCATTGACCCAACTCTAATGAAATTTCACTTGTATTTTGTCAGTATCATATCACTGTTCTATGATTGCCCCTTACAGCTGATTGTGTACTTGTTTCTTTTGAAAAATATCAGTAAGTTCTTTTTAATTGAGCTGAGCATTTCATATTCATTAGGGAGCACTGAAATTTAGTTCTGAGAGAATGAAGTTGCAAATGCTCGTATTTTAAAAAGATGAAATAAAAATCTTTGACGAGTGTGAATGACAAACCACAACTTTGTTGGAACGTTGTTCATCAATTTGCAGTCTTTAACCGTACTGTTTGTATCTGTTACAGATCCTGGCTCTGCTGAACGCGCAGCACAAAAACGGAAATTTCCCAGCCCTCCACATTCCTCCAATGGCCACTCACCTCAAGATGCATCAACAAGTCCTAT
>VYZT01018011.1:0-33700 GCA_013400735.1 Pomatostomus ruficeps | reverse complement strand
GCAGTACTTCTAAGCAAGCAATTAAACTTTTGGGTGTAATGTTGTCTTTCTGCTGAAAGTGTAGTAACTTGGCCCCTGTTGTGCAACTTTAGGAGCAGGGAATCATCGCTATTTTATGGGATACCTGTTCTTCCTGCTTTTTATGATCTGCTGGATGATCTATGGATGCATCTCTTGTGAGTAAATGTGAATTTTTTGGCTTTTTTTTTTGATTGCTTCTAAATACTTCATCTCCTCGTATGGATTTGTATAGATCTTCACCTTATCAGGGTTTTGGATATTTTTATCCTGGAATTGAACTGCACATTAATATTTGACTATATTGGGTATTTTAATTTAGAAGATGATGTTTTTCTTGTCCTAGATCTTTTTTTCTTCATCACAGCCAATTATGTGCATATGTCATGTATTTAAGGAGTTGGGAAAGGAAGAGAGAGCAAGTAAAGCTCTTCTGTCACATTGTTGTTTTCTTACTTAATTTAACACATTCTAATGTGGACATTATATGTTGCTGTACAATAAACATACCTTAAATCTTCTGTATATTTTTTGGCTTTTTTTTTTTCTCTAGACTGGGGTTTCCACTGTGAGACAAGTTACACAAAGGATGGATTTTGGACCTATGTTACACAGATTGCTACCTGTTCTCCGTGGATGTTTTGGATGTTTCTAAACAGCGTGTTTCACTTCATGTGGGTGGCTGTGTTACTCATGTGTCAGATGTATCAGGTATGGAAAAGCACTTCACTCATAATGCTATGTCTTGGGAATGACATAAGAATATCAGTTAGTTCTGTCATTTAAATTTTCATGTTCGTTGTGCTAGACCAAGTGTTCACTCTCTCAGTCTTGCTGGAGGAGACAAGCATCTGCTGTGTCTCAGTATTAAGCATCATTCCGTTGTCATTCACATGGCCCTTTTTCTTTTTTTTGTGCAAGAGGTTAAAATACCTGCCTCCTGCTTTCCATTCTCAGAGTGACAAAAAGGTAAAACAGACCAGAGGAAGGCAATAAAGACTAATAGAGGATAAGAGCTGTTGGGCCAACTTATAATAATGCTGTGTGTCATTAACAGGAAGTGGTAACCTGAAAGAGAATGCAGTAATTTCTTACACTGCTTCAGTGTGATTTGAGGCTACATTACTCTACTCCAATTTGACCAAACCCAAGATTTCTTTATCTTTTTTAAGGAAAGAAAAGTCATACTGAAAGCCTTGAAGTATGACTTGTCATTAATCGACCATGAGCCTTACTCTTTCCAGAAAGATTTCCTGGAAATAGAAATTATCCTCTAAGGTTTAAGTAAAATTTTTCAGTAAGTTTAAGTTGCGTCCTTCTTTTTTTACAATATTCGTTACTTACAACATATACCAGTTTCAAAATCGTATGGTTTATGTTTGCACCTGATAATTTCCCCAGTCGAAAACTCATTTGTCAGAAGAAGGACTTTAAACCAGTACATTTGGTCCTTTTTCAGTCTGTCTCATGCAGTACTTAGTTGCATGTTTTTATGTGAGCTAAATTACTTATTCTCCCTGTCTTAAGATATCTTGCTTGGGTATCACGACAAATGAAAGAATGAATGCAAGAAGATACAAGCACTTTAAAGTTACAACCACATCTATTGAAAGCCCATTCAAGTAAGTTTTAAAGCATATACAAATTTCTTATTTCTGTAGCCTTGCATATATTTGAATCATGCTGCTTGTTGAAACAGAGCACACCTAAGTACTTTTAGAGTATTTTTTCTACTTGGAGTGCTGAATCTTGTGAGCTATTTTCACAGTCACGCATTCTGTCCAGTTAAAGGAAGTGATTAATGTTTTGTAGTGTGGGGTGTATAAACACAGAAAAGAATGCTTTCTAGCAGAGGTTGTATTTCACTGTAGAGTTTATGGGGAAATAAATATCCTCTTTATAAAGCAGATGCTTAAACCAGAGGTTGTTGCTTACTGCAACATGTTGGTGTTGACCTGGGAATTCACTTCCACACCAGACATTTTCTCCTGAGTAATACTTAATGTGCCGTTGAATTTGCTCTGTGCAGTAGCTCCCCTTTCTCTCTACTGTGAGAAAAGAGGCTTCACTTTCTTCCTGTTCATAAGGAAGAGCCTGGCCAAACCTATTTGTGGGGAAGGGAGCAGGATGTCCCAGGAACTGAAGTGGGTGTTGCGTGGGTGAGATGGAGAGATGGAGGCTTTTGGGCATCAGTATGTAAAAGGGTAGGTTGGGATTTTGGTTTCTGTAGTGATGAGGGTGCAAGACGAAAGATGGGGGCTCAGGGATGAAATAGCACTGGGATGAGAATACAGAGGCATGGAGCAGCTTGTGGAGCCAAAGCAGGACATAAATGAAGGCATGAGGCTGGTATATTGATGGGTTCAGAGCATGTTACAAAAGGAGCAGGGAAATGACAAAAGCATGTCTCATCCTGCTGCCTATGCTGTGTCTCCTGTGGGAGCTGCTGCTCTTTCAGGAGCCACACAGGGAAAAGGAGATAGGAGATGGGAATTGTGATCAGGGGCAGTCAGCATGGATTCACACACTCCTGTGCAATGTGCTTTAGGATGACCCTGGTTGAACAAGACGACCCACTGTGGTCCCTTTCAGCCTTACCCATTCTGTGATTCTGTTATGTAGCAGATGGATTTCTGTGCTAGAAATTTGTGTGATCTTTCTCAATATCTCTTCCTACAAAACTTGTAGTGAGAAGCAGACAAGCATCTCTCTATAGTTGCAATGTTCCTACAGATTAGTTGTAACAAAACCAGATAATTACTTTGCCTGAAAAACACAGGGTGGTGCACAGGGTAGGAAAAAACTGCTAGTTTGATCGCAAATTACTGTCATATTCACAAACCATTTTAACTGAAATAGCTGCTATTATAAAAATTACTCCTGAAAATAACACCAGATGTCTGAAAGAATTGACTTAGCATCACCTGTCACATGGAGCACTGCTGTCAAATAGTTTCATCTTCTTTCTGCTTAGACCTACTCTCACATGTATCATATTATAAGCTTCTCTTCCAGAAAATCGTGATCTATTTAGCCCATTTGTAAATTAAGTTAAAAACCCCCAGCATGTTGGGAGTTTTTATGTAAGTTTCTTAAATATTTTACAGTTAACTGATTCAGCCACAGAAAGTGCTTGAATAGTTAATTTAATTCAGATAATGCTTTCTTAATTTTGTGTTGTCAAGGGACCTGGTTGATCCTAGACCTGCAGCAGGTGAACCAGTATGTATGCAGAAACAGATACCAATAAAGATGGAAATTATTCTAGGAAGACATTGACTTCATGCTGTTTTGTCTTGCATGCATCCGTATAATGCAACTGTTCTCTTAGAACAGGATCTGAATTACCATACTGTCCAACATGGTGGTGGACTGCTAGCAACCTGTAACATTTCTCCATGCAGTTTTGGTAAATAATGGAAGAAAGTTGGTGTCTTGATTATGTCCAAGGATCAAACATTCTCCAGTCCAGTAACAACTTGTTTCAGAACTTGCTCGTCAACTTGCATATCAAGTACTAGGATAATTCTGAGCTGAGTTGGTTTTCTAAAGTTAGAAACTCTAAGGGTGAAGAATCAAATTTGTTGGTAGGCAAAAGATGTTGTACTTAGTTAGATGAGCTATGATATTGCTTGCTAATACGTTTTTCTTTTGTTTTTAGCCATGGATGTATAAGGAACATTATAGACTTCTTTGAATTCAGATGCTGTGGTCTTTTTCGGCCTGTTATTGTGGACTGGACAAGGCAGTATACAATAGAATATGACCAAACTTCAGGATCAGGCTACCAGCTAGTGTAGCACCACCTTCATCCTGTGAGCATATCATACTGAGTGGTGCCTGAAAAATTTTCTCTCTCTCTCTCTCGACTCCACATCCCTTGAAGAGTAGCATGCTATGTGTAGGGCGGATGATGAATCATAAAGGTACCTTCTCTTCATCAGAATTTTGTTAACAAAAGCAAAAATGGACAGAATAAACTGCCAAACCTGATAAGGAAGAGGAGGAAGATCAAAAAGGGATCTTAACAGTTCTTAACATGAGAATTATTCATGACAACAATATTCACAGTATTTGTTATCAGGTTTTTTATTTAAAGTCTTTCACAATGGAGCATGAGATTATTGACATAAGTAGTTATATTGTGCTGAGCAGAAAAATTTGTATCCCAATATCAATAATTCCACTGAAACAAGAATCTAGAATTTAAAACTAAATTTCATGATACAGAGTTCGCTGATCGCTATGTTGTAGTTCCTGTAATGTGATTTTTTTTAATACAGATTTTCTGTAGTAAGATGTACATTGAAAAATGTGCTTTTCAGTACTGTTATAAACTTCCTATGGTGGGGATCCCCTGTAACATGTTAAGTTATAGCAGTAGGGCACGTCAGGTAATGTTGAGTAAAAATATGTTGCTCACGTTTTTTGGTGATTGTTTTTGCCACCAGTTAGTGGTACAACTAAATACTTGTAATAACCCTGTTCTGAAATAATGTAATTTGAAATAAACAGCTGCGCCAATAAGGAAAGCTTTTCTGTCAAAGTTAAAGCCCTGCTTAACTGCATGATACACCTGTAAAATTAGTTTACAGTATATAATGTTCAGGGAAAAAAAAAGTGGGGAAAAAATAATTATCTTTGAAGTAATTGTATAAGCAACTTACAAACTAGCAATGTTTTAGTATTAGGTTTGGTCCTCATACAGTACAGTGTAGTGTATTTGGAAACATGTTGGAAGAGAAATTACATGGGGGATACCACAGATGTGAAAGCAAAAGTCTCAGTTATAAAAAGACAAGATAGGTTTAAATTGAATGCAGTTGCAGAAGAACCCAAAGTTGCCTGAAACACTTATTTCATTTGGATGTGAAATAATGGAACCCAAACTTTAAAAAGAAAAAATTTAAGAATCCCGCACACAGCACGTGCGCACAGAAAACACAAAGCAGTCTTCTGAAGAAGATGGTGTATTGGCACGTGGAAATTGCCCTTAATTTCTGTTTTTAAGTTCTCATGCTACAGATGTGTTTGGAAGGTAAGGAATGATCTGAAATTGCATTCCAAAGGGGCTTTTCTTGAATGTGATGCACTGATTTTTCTTATGGTGTTTTCATATACTCATAGTGAATTGTTCACTGCTTCCTTAACTATTGTTTACAGAGAGACTGAGAATCAGGTTAGTTCTCTTCTAAGTGCTGTAGCAACCCAGGGGTTCAAGGAACCTGTGAGGGAGTTTGGGGAGGGACCTGAAAGCAGATGTCTGAGACCAGTGTAAAGAATGTGTATCTGTATATAAATAATTTATCAAATAGTTTTCTCTCCGTGAGTGTGTGTTTAGTGTATTTAAAGCTGCTCATTTTCATTTTATTCAACCAAAAAAGTGTAGGAAGTTATCTAATGAGCTTTTAGTGACGTTAAATATTGCTGTTAATAGGCATTATGCCCTGCAAATTCACTGCATGTTTGATGCTTGGCAAAATTAGCGTTTTCTGTAATACGCAGATTACAGGTAATAAAGCAATCTAGTGGTATTCCCAGCCCTTGCCTTAGTAAAGGAGCAGTGAAACTGTAAATAGTTGATGTTCAGTATTTGCAAGTAAACATTTTTCCTGTAGTTGTTCATTGATCTCAAGACACACACTTAGTTTGCAAGTACCAGATATCACGATTTACAGAAGTGCAGCATTAGAGTCCTTGAATGTTTAATACTGGAAAAATCAACGTTGTCTTGGACACTTTTAACAGGAGAGGTTTGGGTATAGGGGTGGCAAGATGCTTTTGCTACTGTTGTCAGACAAAATTTGTAATCCTAACAAAAACATGCTCTATTTCTGTGAAAACAGTTGACTTCAATTATACATATTTTGGTTTTTCTAATCAGAAAAAAGCATGAAAGCTTTACACTATGGTTTGTTTTAATCACCAGTGATGTTCTGCATATTTGTTCTTTTTTTTTCCTACATTTTTGTTGGGGGTCGGTTGACTTGAGGAGCTTCAATACACTCTATTAAATATCACCCAGCCACCAGAAGAGCAGTTCAGTGCATGATGCAAGTTTTGCTCATAGTTACCCAGTAGCATCAACTGCCATGAACTGCATCCTGCACTCTGTGTCAAAAATGTTTGCAGAAGAAGAGGTGCTCCTTGGTAGCACGTAGGAAGTTCTGCACTGCTTATGTGTCAGTAGCTCTCTGGTGAAAGTTCTGTTGAGACCTGCAGAATGTGAGCGATAGTAGGTAGTTGTGAAAATTAACATGCATATGTGGGTTTGGGATGTATGACGTTTCCAGTGCAAAATGTAACTTGTCTTGAGTAACACTGAATTGTTGATGTGAAATCATAAAGCAAGCAGGGGGGAGCCAACTATGCAGCATTTTTCTGTCAAGTTATCAAACTTAAAATTCACTTTTTGAACCAAAACTGCATTGCTTCTGAAACTTAAGCTGATCCAGACCAACAGCAGATCAGACCAACTTAATCTGACATAGGTAGAATAAATAGAAATTTTGTCTTGGCCCTAAACATGTGCTGTCTCTTTGCAGGTTTTTGTATTCTTTGATGTCCACCAGATTTTTGTTTTTTAATTAATGTGTAAAACAGCATCACTACATTTTAAGCTGTGGATTTTTTTGTATATTCTTTATTTATAACTGTGCCAAGTATTATTTTAATACTGTCGAGATCTTGATGTGTATTACATTGTGAACAAAAAAAATCTGTAAAATGTTTAATAAACTAGCTCTCCTTACATAAATTAAATCTGTTAAATTTTGTAAGTTATTAATCAAATAAATATTGACTCTTAGATGCAGTGTTTGTATTGACTTGGGTGATTTCATACAGTGTAGTTTCTGTCCCGTTTCAGATGCCTTTCTGGAAAGATGTACGGGTGTCTTACAGATGGCATGCACCCAGTTCTGTACAGATGTGAAATCCTGTGAGTTACTACACCGTTTTGGTAAATTATACCTTTGCACTACCAATTAAAGTTAGCATTCACTTATTAAAAATTCCTCTCTTTTGAGTGAAGTATGCTGGCAAGGTAGTATTTCTTAGGGGAGAATTCCATCTAGGGAATGTTTCATGTGGCCTAATGTACTTATTTAGTGACATCTGAGGTATTCTAAGGGTCAGCCA
The DNA here is from genome assembly GCA_013400735.1 of Pomatostomus ruficeps. Lineage (NCBI taxonomy): Eukaryota > Metazoa > Chordata > Aves > Passeriformes > Timaliidae > Pomatostomus > Pomatostomus ruficeps. The sequence goes on along the minus strand of VYZT01018011.1, from coordinate 26,542 downwards.
GACATCCATACAGCGCTAGGATGTGTCACCAAGATGTGTGCTTCTAGGTGGCACTTGCAGGAGACATTACCTTGACTCTTCTGGTTCATGCTAAAAGTTAGAGTTTGAGTAGAAACAAGGTAACAGTCCAAGTTGGAATTTAATCAGGATTTTTATAACCAGCAATGTGTATTAAAGAGCACATCTAAAGGGGAGAAAAAAGTGTTTTCTATGGAGTGTTGGTTCAATATTGACATTGAGAATTGGTGGTGGTCTTCTCCCCTTCCCCAGGCAGTGTTCCTGGTGAGGCTGTTCCTGGTGACCACCCTTTGGCTTGTCAGGTAAAGACCAGGGAAGGTACTTTCTTCATAAAAAAGGCATTTGACCTTCTATGCTGAAGATCTTCATCCAAGATTTGCAGTGCTCCGTCAGAGGAATTGCTGTACTTGAGAGTCCTGATGATGTGAAAGCTGGTTCCTGGATTTGTTTCCTTTGGAAAGAAGGCAGCCCTCTGTACCCTCATTATGCCTTGACTAGAGTTCAGTGCCTTGCACCTCCCATTAGCTGCCTTTAAGTAAAATCAGGGTTTTGTTGGTATGAAAGCAATGTCTACTATATGAGTAGCAGGACTGAGAGTTTTTCACCAGGTGTCCTAGGCTGTGGTGTTGTCTGCTGCCTCACTCCCACCTGAAATGTGCTGCTTCAGACTTACTGTTGTCTTTTTCAGCTCTGATCTTCCCTGCTCTGTGAACTGGACAAGCTCTTCGGGTCACATTTTCAGCTGGCTTGTTTTTCTCCCTATCCACATGGTTCCTTTGTAACCTGTACAAAATGCTCTTTGTGTATTATTTTGAGTAGTACATATTTTTCTAATTAGGCTTTTGGCTTGAACTGCTTCACTGCCTCAGACCACGGTCATCGATGTTGCTTGAAACTGCTTTAGACTGCGCTGACACACTTGCTTAATGTTTTGTTCCAGCATTCCCAGTCTTGAATGCATTTCATAAATTCAGAGTTGTGAAGCGTTCTTTTATCCCAAAGAAGTATCAGTCTGCTTCCCAAACCAGACAAGACTTTTAAAGTTCTTTTTTTTTTTTTAACCTAACTTTGTAATCTACAGCTGTCTAGATGGAGTATTCCTGAGCAGTAAATTCTGTGCATAACAGCACCTCAACACCAAAGTACACACGGCCCCCCAGAATAGTACGGTGAAAATGGTTTGGTTTTCCTTTCCTAGAGACGCTGTGGCACAGACAGGGAGCCATTCAGGCACACAGTTACCCCTCATCTGTCACTTTCAGAGCTGTCTCACTGCACAGAGCAGCAGATTAAGATTTACTACTTCTGTGCAGCAGGCAGCTTGTTGCCTTGCACACACATTTATGATGGTATGATACTGGAGGAGAGTCATTCAGCTCTGAAGGCCATGACTGTGTGTGTCCAGCTTTCAGCAAAGCCCTGCATCAAGTCTATAAGCACCATTTTTCCACCCCTGAAGTACCCCAACAACACTCCCATCACTTATATTGCTGACAAAGTAGGCAACACTTGGATTTAGGGTATATCAAGAAGCAAAGCTTTATTGAATTGATACTCAGTATTAAAAGTGTTACAGTGTGATACACAAAGCAAGGAAAAAAGCGCTGTGTGTGTTTGTTTTTAAAATCATTGGCTGGATGTACACTACAGTAACTAGTATGTGTTTCACAGTAGTTAGTAACGTTTAGGAAACTCTCGTGTTCCTTCTAGCAGGACCTCAGCAGAGCTGAAAGGCATTTTTAGCCCTCACTGGGCGTGAACAAGGGCACCTGCTCCTTGGCCATACCCAAATCCCTTGGGGCCAAAGTTCTTTGCATAACAACCTGTGAGAAAGATGAACACACAGTAGCTGAGTCTTCTGGCACAGTAATTAAGAACCGCACCGTCTAGGCTAAGCCTCCCAGCCACTTCTCCTTAGTCACTAGCATATCCCCCTGGAAAGCAACGCTTGGAAACATCTCGTTAAGCTGCATAACTGCCAGGACTGAACTCAGTAGCCAGGACTGCTCAGTCTGTGTAGCTCCCAACCCACTCCGTGAGAGCAACTCATCGGTTCTGTGCTTGGTATCTGTTAAGGCATTGTTGCCATCAAACCACTGTGTGGATCAAGTTTATATCCACACCGCTGCAAGAAGGCATGGCAGGATGCTTGCTGGCTTCTTTCCTTACTCTGATCAGGCACAGGGCACAGGCTGCTGCTGTATTTCTCATTGTTATGTTTTTTTCTTGATGCAGATGTCAACTGCATCAGCAGCTGTAGTCATATCTATTTCAGTTTTTATACTATTCCTATGACTTACAGAGCACTTCCATGTTAACGTGAGCGTGAAAGTTTCTTACATCAGCAATATACTATCTGTCCAAGACATTACATTGAATCATAAACAAATGGTCTTTGCTTCTTTTCTCACCTTTACAATAGATTTCTCCCTCTTTTTCAGTTAGGGTTGTAGATTCTAGGCTTTTTCCACACTTGGCACATCGGAAGCAGTTCTTGTGCCATGGCTAGAGAAAAAATAAAGAAGATAGTAAAACACAGGATGCCCAAGTTGGTAAAAAACCACATTAACTGGATATATCTGCATCAGTGTTGGATATAGACTGGTGCAGTGAAAACCAGCTGAAGTGCACCAGTAGCAGACAAGAGCATCTGCATTTCTGTCAGCAGCACAAAGGCCCAGATTCCACCCACCATCCTGCTCAGAGCAGCTTTCTGAAAGGTTTGGACTTGCTCTGATCAGTTCAGAGCATATCTTGACTCTGTAGCAAGTGAGTCAGACAGCTGGCAGACTGACATGCAGTTTTACATGGTATTTTCAGAGACCATCCCCTTTTTGCTGAAACACAGCCTCCCTCACAAGCTGCATGCTACAAGGTTGTTGCCTCTTCTAGGTGAGAGAGCTTCTGTAGTCTGCTTCAAGTCTCTAGCATGAGACTATACTGAATCTTCACTTCTGAAACCTAAGGTGATCACTCATCACCCTGCATTTCAAGTGCTTTTTTTTCAATTAAGTTGATTGATTTGACTATGCCCAGTGCAAAGAAATGCAATTTTAAAATAAATGCCCTGCAGCTGGTTCCCTGCTGGGACCGACATAACACACTGTGCTCAATTTAAAGTCCACATAGCAAGTACAAAACAGCAAATGCAATTCCTTACCTTTCCAGCTCCTATTACTTTCTCTGCTGCATAAACAGAATCACCACACCTGGAGCATTTCTCTGCCCCTCCAAACTTCTGAGCGAACTTGGAAGGGTTTGGATTTGTGGTGGGCCGGTGAGGAGAAGGTGTGCTGCAAGAAACAGGACATTTGTTTTCTCTACTCTTTTACTAAATGATCTCTTGCTCTTCTTAGCAACATGAACAGGCCAGCATCCAGCACTTAGTATAGAATACAGTATTGCTGCAAAACTGGAGAAGTAACTTACCAGCAAGGCTATCCAGTTACACCTGGTACACAAAGCTACAACAACAAAAAGAAAGGCTGTGCTTTAAAGGGAAAAAAAAAAAGCTGTAAAGCCTAATTTCTTGAGGAGCCTTCCCTTTTCACTTAACTAGAAGAGCTGAACTCTATCAGGACATGGATTTTTCAGATAGTAAGCTACAAAATATTCTGTTAGATTCCTGTCCACTGATAATAATCAGGAACCTGAATGGATCACTGAACCTGGCTGGGGAGCATACATCATATAAATGTTAAGCAATAATTTGGGAACTTGCGTGAAGCAAGTTGTGAGACATACCTCAGCTTCTTTCCATATGCTTTGCTTTACAGCAAGAACTTAATCAGACTAGGAATGTTTACTATTTAATGTGACTTTTGGTTTTGGCTATGATTAAGCACAAATGGTTCTTCATTTGCTAGTTAAAAATTCATTCTGCTTGTAGCCCCCGAGTCTCAGCTGTCCAAATCCATCCCTGCAAGAACCTGTTGAACATTTTCATTTCCAGCTTATTTAGGAGAGCAGTGTGAGACCCACAGTCACCTCTGTGAGCTCCTGCAATGCCGTCGGCATCTCCATAATCCAATCCCCTATGGCTTGTTCATTAGGATGAGTGTATGCTTGCCTACACTAACTCCTGCTTTTACTGTTCCGACTCACATAGTCACCAATGGGAGCTTTGTGCAATGCAGGTTCAATGCCCTGCATTCAACTAGATTGGGGTATTTTGCAGCATTTCCATTCCAAACATGAACATAAAAAAAATCCAGCCTGAGAGCAGTACTGAGGGACAAGGACCATGCACCCCCCCAACTCAGTTCACTCACCTCTCAGGCTTGATGCCTAGTCTCTCTCCCCTGTCCATATTCAGCGTGCCTGCCCCTTGGCCATATCCATAACCTTTCGGGCCATACTTTTTCCCATAGCAAGATTTGCAGTAAACTTCAGCATCATGAATTGCTACAGTTGTGCTGTCCAAGTTTTTCCGGCAGACCACTGGAGGTAAAAAAGTTAAACTGCCTTAAGGGACTGTTTCTATCAGCACACATAGTAGGCCAAAAATCAAGTGAGCAGTGATGTTATGGGTTTCCCTGTCCAAAATTCTTCCCATTAGGCTGTGGGACCACCAGAGATTAGAGGAAGCAAGCCGCTGTTTGAATTTGTAAATTATGCTTAGCCCCCTAAAGGGCTCTATTCCCTCCCACCTCTTCATGACCCTGACATTTAAAGCCTGGAAACTTGCTCTGGTTTGATGAACGAGGCTGCTCAGAAACCTAGAGAGGGCAGTCAGCAGTTTCCCTTGACAGATGCCATACAGCATGAAGCAAAAACCTATCTATCAGTACAGAAGAGCCCCTGTCCTGCCCTTTTGGCCAGGGTGGGGCTGGGAAAAAACCCAAACCTTCAAGGTTACCCCCCTCCCCAGTACTGCTCCAGGGCAGAGCTGGGGCTGGTTCACAGCTGTCACCAGAGGGGCTGTGTTTTTCTGGCATTCCTACATTGTCCTTCAGCACAATGCAAGCCCTCTACTCAAGGTTACAGCAGAAGGGAGAATTATTTCCTTCTTAAACCTCCTTTTGTATGCCAACTGGCACGCTCTTTCCATCTGCAACAGCATTATGCCCATTAAAAAGAATTTTGGGATAAAAAAAGCAACACCCTTACGAATTTTGTGTTTAAAAATTTTAATGTCTTCAAAACACTGGGTGACCTTTGCTTATGACATTCATTAGCTCCCAGGTGCTTTTTATAAGATGCTCATATCCAATAAGTAAATAAATTAATGCATGTGTGTTAAGTCTACAGACTTTAACCCCAGCAGAAGTATGCACTAAGGAAACCCATGTATTCAGACTCACTAGAGCCATTGTTTGACTGTAAGTTCCAGGTTTCTTTTAATAGTAATTCTCATAAAAGGCTGCAAATGACGCAGCTGAGACATCTAATCTTTGGTTTTTTGTGACTACTGTAGAGCTCAAGGAAAAGAGTGTAGGTGGGCTGAAGCTCTCAATGCCAGCACAGCACACCAAGGTTAGGCAGCAGATTTAACAGCAATCTTGTTTGAGAGGCCCAGCTGTAACTGCAGCCAACATGAGGGCTAAATCCTAGCTCTGTCTATATGTATTAATCACCAACCAGCAGGGCAAAACAGTACCTTGTGTTTGCAGGAAGGTAAAATTCTCTGATTCCAACAGAGAGGCTGTCTGCTTGCAAAGCAGGAGCCTCTGATTCACAGGGACCCTTTGTTCCCTTCATCTAAGCAGAGGTATTTTCAGCAGAGAAAGTGATTTTCAGTGCCTCACTGGGCTTGTTGGTTGGACTGGAAAATAATGCTTTGAACTCCTTTCATCTGAAATAAACCACAGGCTCCTGTGCCAAGAAAGTTTAGGCTTTTGGCTGTGCTAAAGCAACAACTCGGCTGTGCTCAGGCGCACTGGTGTCCTGGTCTGCGCAGAACTCCAGGGAGCGGTTTGGTAACTGTTCCTTCAGCTCCTGCCAGCCCCAGCACCACGGGGAGAAGCCCAGCTGAGCTCCAATCAGTGCAAACAAGGCTCTGCCACTGGGCTTTCTTCTTTGCACGAGCAACACTTAAGCCAGGTTTCCAACCTAAGGATCCCTTAGACTCCTGAGGAAAAGGCTGGCAGGAGTGCACATGGATGTGCTCTGCTCTGAGATGTATATCCCACCCTTTGGTATAATAAAACCTCTCCAGGAGGTGAGCTCTCCCCTCAGGATTGCCAAGCCCAGGAAGCAGACTGGGAAGCAGAAACCAACCCCAACACAATGGAAAAAGTCACCTCTGACCACTGCCACCCCCAGCACATCACAGGTACCAGCTGAGTCTGGGACACCTCCTGTGGACCAGCACCTTGCTGCTGTGATCCCCACAGCTGTGCCAGGAGAGATTTTGGAGGGGAATACTTACTGCAGAGAAAGCAGCACCGGTGGAAGCTCCTCCCATCGCACTGCACCTCCTCAGCATGGTAGACAGTGCGGCCACAGGCACCGCATTTGTTGCCGCCTCCCCAGTTCGGCATGGTGGTTCTGTGTGCACAGCCAGGCAGCAGGGGAGAAGGGGAGAGGTTTGTTAAACACAGCGTCGTCCTCCACCACCCTGGCCCCAGGACAGCTGGGGTTACAGGCTTCTTTAAACCAGATCCATGACGTTTGTGTGGCATCAGAGCACAATCCTGCAATTTCATCAGCTGTTTAAAAACGTGACCTTCCACTGCGTGAGAAGCTTTTGGGATCAGTTCAACTTCCCAGCTCTTCAGATGCCAGACCAGTCTTAAAGGCTTAGGCGGGCTCTCTACGGCTATTTGTAAAAGCAGACGAGCTGGCAAGGGAAACTGAGACCATTGCTGCTGAACAGCAAGAAAAACAGACACAGTCTTATGAGCCATGTCCTCTGTCCCTGCCTGGGGATTTTGAAAGTTACATAAATTGGATATGCACAAATTACAGTTTCATGCACAAGAGCTTTACTGTACCTGGAGCAAATGTCCCCCAGATGGATATAATTTCAGTTTCTATGCTTCATTAATGCTGGGCCTCTCGTCTGATAGAAGCAAACCAATTGTGCCAACAATGGCATTTTGTTTTACTGCAGGGCCTGTCATTAGGGATGTGGTAAAAGCCAAAGTTCACTTCACCGGAAAATCACTTATTTGGGCTGTAGGAACATTCTGAGCTCCCTTGAAAGCACACCTGCACTTCAAAGAAGTTTAGGAGGGATTATTTCCCAGGGACTCCATCCCTATTACATGAACTGCACCTTTACCAGGCAGGTATATGAACCAAACCCAACGGCTCAAGGAGCCACAGCTGATTTAAAAGGAAGTGAAACCCCCTCTCATGTGTTACTTGCAATGGACAAACAGAAAACCGTGGGGACAGGCACCTCACCCATTGTGTCGACCTGTAGCCTTGGGAACAGTCTCTTACATTAAGCCAGAAGCAGTGGCTGTTCCATCTCAAGCTGATCTGCCCTGCACTCCCAGTCACCACCAGCAGCAGTTCCCACCTAGCTTGACTGGAGCTCCTCCGGCTCTTCCCCTTCACGGTCCGGGGTTAAAGTTCCAAAGTGAAGCCCTGCCCGTCACCTTCGCGATGTCTGGGGCTTTCCTCCCGCCGCCACCACCGTGAGCTAACACAGCCGTGTTTGCTGAAGGCTCATCTCCCAGGCAGCCCTGGACTGCCCTTGGCTTATGACTGCTGTTTAATGCTGGTTTCCTCTGCTGCAGCTCACCGCCACAGGACCACCTCTCACCAGCGCAGAGGCCAACAGCAGCCATGCGGGGTTACTGCCTCGGTGATCTTAACCCAGCACAGCTGCTCAGCACTCATCACCTCCACTGCTCCTTACTGATCCTCGTTTCACACAGGGTTTTTGGGCAAGGACCATGGTTTGCCCACTGGAAGCCCAGAGGACACCTCCTGCCACCCTCTCCCCCCAAGCAACACCATTCCCTCCCTGCAGAGTCCCCACAGCAGCACTGCAGTACAGGTCGACTATCAGGGAGGGAGGCCAAGAGGGAATTTCTTGGGAGCTTCTGACTTTTCTCTGCAAAACTCACCTTCAGTTACCCTTAGAAGCTCTCACAAGCCTGACAAGAAGATTCACACAACAGCAACCCCACACAAAGCCCACAACCTGCTGCCTTGATTTAACTTTGCACTCATCCCTCTGGGCCAAAAGCAGAGGACCACCAATCTCCAGTTGCCTCCCTGGTCAATAGAGAGGAACTAGAAGTGCCACTACAGGAAGCCAGACAGGAGCACTTTGCTTCAAGAGCTCCTTTCTCCAAGGGGCTCTTCTCCCAGCTTGTGGGACAGGCCTCAGTGCAGAGCAAGCTGCCTCATACCCCAGGCAAGGCAGAGTCCCAAATCACAACTGAGAGCAGCAGTTTTGGCTAAGCCTGAATTCCATGATTCATCTTGCTTGGTACAACAAGCCTCCTGCCCCAGTAGCATGAGCAGCAGTTCAGCAGCTTTAGGGATGTGCAGTTCCCAAGTAAGATATGCTGCCAGAGAGCTGCTACAAGACCTTTCTCCACAACAAGCAGACAGCCATTCATGGCACGTGGGAAAATAAGATTAGTTTATTAACCTAAATTGGGGCACCTTAGGTACATTCCTAAGCAATAGCTTAGGAAACTTCCTCGGAGTGGCTGAGCAGTGCCATTTGCACACTGACACCAATTACTGAGATAGACCTTTGTTTAATATTTCCATGGGATTAGCATCATTACTGCTCCATGGTTTAGCACTAATACCCTGACCTAGCTCATAAAATTAGTTTTATGACATTTCCCACTTTGCTTTTGTCATTCTTGGCACAACTGTACAGTCTAAAAATCAAGATTCCATTTCTTTTATTCAAGTGCTTGGCTGTGCTACCGCACAGCAGCTGACATCAATCACAGCAGAAGAGCGTCCTTATTTAAAGGGAATATAGGCTGCACAACACTTTGGAAAAGGAATGCATGGACTGGAAAAAAAAAAAAAAGGCAAAAAAAGAGAAGATATTCCTTTTCACTCTGTATGCTTTCCATGGTATTTGGTACAAGAACTACTTCTGGCTCTTCCTCTCATCACCACCATGCTCATGTTCTTTTGTGCATTTACATGAGCCTACATTATTTTAGTAATTTTGTTAGCAAAGAGCAATTTAGTTTTCACGCACACTAGAGCTGAGGACCTGAATCAGGTTGCCCGAGCTTTGCCCCAGATTTCACATGCAATATTGGGCAACACAGGGTGCAGCTCCATCCTTTCTTCCCGAGAGGGACAAAATACTAGACGACCCGACAACTATAAGCTAACTCAAATCCTTTGATAAGGACTTTGGGAATTCATTAAATTAAAAACAAAAATGAAGTCGGTACTTCGGGGTGACCATATTCTCGTCTACAGAAGGTCTTTCCATCTGTCCCCCCCATGATATTCCCATGATGGCTTGCGTGGGAAGAACGGCAGTATTTCCTCAGATACTCAGCAGCAGGAGCTCCCTCCTGGCTGCGGTGCCCCGGCTGTGCCGAGGGGCCGGTGCCATGCGGCAGCTCTGCCCTGGCACAGCGCCCCGGCCCGTACTGCTGCCCGCACGCCGCTCCTCAACACCGCCCCGGAGCCTCCTGCTGCCCGGGGCTCCTTCCAGAGCTCCACAGGTGGCAGGCTCAGACCGCCAGTCCCGCCTCAAGCCTGCCCTGCTCCCTCCAGACTCCCCGGCTAGCTCATGCAGGCCTCCGGGGAGCTCAGGAGCAGTAATTAAACATCCAGGTGATCTCACTGCCAGCACCAACACCGCTGGCTGTCGGCTGCGGCTTGATGGCAGCTACTTGTACCCAGCACGTCATCCGGACAAGCCACGGCAGCCGCCAAGTGCTTTGTGACCCGTTTGTTAACAGCAGATCTAGTTCAAGAGACCTAAGCCAGCCGCCAGGCAGAAACACAGGAATTCCAGGCTATCCAGTTATCCTGGACGGCTTTTTCGGCGGCCCGTCGGGGGAGCCCGATGCGCGACAACTCCATCATTAGGGCAGCCAAGCAGCAGGAGCGGGGGAGCATCGCCCCCCGTCGGCACCGACTCGCGTTGTGCCGCTCGCCCACCCCGACCCCTGCCCAGCCGGAATCCAGCCCGCCCCTGCCCCGGCACCCACCCCACCTCACCTCAGTTCAGCTCAGCTCAGCTCGGCTCGGCTCGGCTCGGCTCAGCTCAGCTCGGATCGGCTCAGCTCGGCTCGGCGCCTCTCAGCGTAGCGCGGCCCCGCGGCGCCTTAAAGGACCGGGGCGGAGCCGTGAGGGGCCCGGCCCCGCTCCTGGCGCAGCGCGGTCGGGGCGGCCCGGCCCTGCCGTGGCCACCCCGGGGGGCGGTAGGAAAGCTGCAGTCTCGGACTGCAGGACCCCAGCCTGTGGTTTTACCCAATTTTAGGACTTTGCTTTACGTTCTAAACTTCCCGGAGCACGGGGGAGGGATGCAGGGCTCGGGAAAGAAGTTTCCCAGGACGTGAGAAACGGGCTAAGGCAGGAGCCCGTGCCTGACTCCTGGGAGCCTCGGGGGACTCGGCACCGCAGCTGCCGCTGAACCACTGCTCCAGTGGGGACTGATTAGGAAGGGCCTTAGTAGTTTTCACAAAAGGCCAGCAATTAGGACTGTCTACACCACGCTGGAGAAAACTGCCCGAGGCTTCAGCTGCTTTTTATCAGTGTCCCCATCTCCCAGCTTCCCAGGGCTGTTACTTACTGTCTCTATCGGTTCAGGGTTATGCACAGGGCTCCATGTGTCTAGTGGGAGATGTGAGTTTATCCCCTCCTCTTTATTAATGCAATACCAAGTCACCTACTCGTTGCCCGTAGGAGTGCCAGGCAGAACAGGAACGACCTCTTCGTGATCACCAGAGACGGAGCCCCCAGACATGGAGCCCAGCGAGCTGGGTGGAGGCAGCACCTACAAACCCTCCAGCACAAGCACTGCACAGTGAGATGGGCTGTGTGCAGCCTGGGGTGACACAGGTCCCGCAGGGCTGCTGGCACAGACAGCTGGGTGACATGCAGCCTGCCTTGTCCAGCAGCTGGGCCAAAAGTGCCTGTACTGTGAGATGACTGAAAATTACCTCCACACCAGGTCTGAGAATAAGAAAGGTTACCTGTTCTCTTCCCTTAAAATGTTCTTTCCATATGCTGCAGCCTGTGTGCTGACAGCTGCGACTTGATGAGATTTTTTTTTGCTTCCAGTTTTTCATTTTCTTTTTTAATTTATAATGAATTTTGAATGACCAGATTGTGATTTATGTGCATCTCGAAGTCCTGCTCCATAAGCAAACCCAGTATCGGTTTCTGTGGAACAAGTTTGTGTTCCCTGTGAGCAAGACCAAGAGTCTGACCTCAAGCATCATGGCAAAAACTTTAGCCTAGGCTTTGAGAGAAGTGAGCATGAGGAGAAGCAGAAGTGTTAGCAACTGCTATTTCTCGAATTGAAGGTTGCATGAAGGGAGAGGGTCTCTCAAAGTCGGACAAGTTAGAGGCGTATGAGTCAGAGCAGGCTGACGCCATTTGCTGCAAGAAATGCCTGTGCTCTCTTGTCCAACCTGTCCTGCTCCCAGCCCTGCTGGAACCTCCTGTGATGATGCTAAGTTATTTATCATGGCTCCTCGGGTAGCCTCTAGAGATAATAGATTTTCTCTTTTGATAACATTTCCTACAGACTATAAAAAATAAACAGCAGAGATCCCAATGGGAAGAGAGAAGCTTTACAGACCTAGCAAGGTCTGACCATACTCAAGGAAAGGAAATTCTCACTGACTAAGGGGCCATGCTAGTATGAAATAAAACACTCTCCAGTGGTTAGGCACTGCTGAGTGAGCTAGAAGATAGCCTCACAATCCAGTATTTAATTTTCTCATGTTTAGTACTTAGTCAGTCTGTCATAAACAGAGTAACTATGAGGGTCAGACATAAGTATATCAAGTAAATCCATTACTGTAGGAACAATATTAAGGAACACATTACTGCAACACTTGGGAATAACATCTTGTAATGAAGAAAAATGAAAGAATGAAAACTTTTACCACATACTTTATTTTTATTGATATGGGCTATTTTTATCAATAAATTTTACAAATATAGGTATGCACATATATATTTATTATTTATAAATACATAGTTATTTTATTTATAGGCATACATATTCTGTCTTCTCAGGTCTCTTTTTCTCTATTTCATTCCTGAGAGCATAGTTCGGAATTTATTTAAGATAAAGCCTGAATCCAACCCTGCTGCATTCCTCCTTGCTGTCCTGCAGTCCTTCAACCTGTCACCCTGAACATGCCTGCCATTGCCCAAGCAGCCCCACTGCCCTCTTCCTCGGCATCCTCCTGACCTGACCCTATTCTTCCCTGTGTTCCTGCCTAACACCTGCTGTAAATTACTCTTTCTGACTTGCCCAAAATTTCAGATGATGCCTCTTCTCACTGGCCTGGGTAGAAGTTCCCACCTAACCACTGTGCTAGGCCCCTTTAGGCAGCCTGGCTCCAGCAGCTTTTTGTCTGGCTTTTGCCATTTTGAGCTCAGCAGATTATAATTAGGACAGTTTATTTATGAAAAACAGCATTCAAGTGTTATTAACAGCTCCTGTTCCTTTTCCTTGCTGATTCAGCAGCTCAGGGGCAGGGGGTGGTGGGGAGGTGAAGGGGGTGTTGTGTTTCCTCTCTGTTCTGCTTCTTGGCCATGGGAAAACCCACAGGCTCTACACAAAACTAGTTCTCCCTTCACTTGTAAAATTCACCTGAAGCACGTTTATCACCTCAGAACAAAATTCTCAAGGTTTTAGCTGTGCCATAATTTTATGCAAGAGTTGTTTTCCATGTTTTGAAAAGCTGAGTAAATCATCAGCTAGTTTGACCTAGTTATTCCTCAAGACTTGTCACACATCAGTGTACTCAGGCCTTTTTCATCCACTAAATACCTTCCACTCACCTGGGATTATCTTATCCTCGTTTGATTTTGTAAGCATGGCTTCATGTCTACTTTTGGCAGAGTCAATCTGCTCTGCTGGTAATCTTTGCTATAATTCTCTGAAAGTTTATTCTAGTTAGTCTAGATTTTACTTTGCAGGGGGTGTATTCATATTCTGACACTGGTTTTTTTTCAGACCTAGTTTTATCCAAATACAGTTACTACTGATAGAGCTCCCTTAAACAGGTTCTTGTAAGAGCATAATTTTAGCTATTTTTCATATTAGGAAAGGTGTTTTGAAGCTAGCACTAGAGTTTATTGTTTACCAGCCTGGGAGGTCAGACACTTCGCAGTGGTTCCCATGGTACCTTGGTTAATTTCTCACTGGCCATCCCACAAACTTACCCTTAGTAAAAGGGATTTTCAAGTGACCTATATGCAATATCAGCTAGTGAAAAATTAATTTATGCCCAGCATTACCCAAAGTTGTCCTATCCTATAAGGGACTATATGTTTAGCTAATTTCCTTGTCTAAACATTCATGCATCTCAAGAGTGCTATACATTTATTCTACTATAAATACAATAATGAAAAATTAGTGAAGTTTGCACAAATTAATGAAAATACAATAGACAATTCTAGAGTTTACCAGAGCTGTGATTTTTGGTTTTTAATTGTCTCTTTAAGTCCAACATACAGATATGGAAAACATTCTCAGTATGAGAAGATTGTGCTTTCTAAGGATATTGATTTCTTTATTGTTGGCTATGTTTTTGTTTTATTTTGCTTTACCGGCTCCAAGCAGAAATGGAGGCAGCTGCAGAGCTGCCGACTGTTAGAAGTATGATTGCTGGTGGGATTTTAAGGAGATTGAGCAGTGGGTTTTGACTGAGAGGCTCTCAGATTCCTCTCACAGCTCAGCAAAGTTTTTGGGACCCAGTGTGTTCCTGGTCCCCCAGGGAGAAGGATCCATTCGTTCTGAGGGTCTTGCATGCAACACTTCAGCCTCATGTGAGGCTTATCTAAATGAAACACACAGTTTGCATCTAATCCTAAATACATTTAGTGAGGTAAAACACAGTGTAGGCTGCCAGAGATGAAGTTATCAGATCACAGCACTGTAAAAACCCAGCAAAACATTGACGTTACTATATTGAAGTTCTAAGGGTTTGAACGGAGGTTTCTGAAAAGTCTGGGGAAACATGAGCTCTATTTCAGATGCCAGCTCAGCAGAATACAAATACCAGGACTAGTAATGATGTCACCTCCCTGGCAGGAGGCATAATTTAGGCTGAAAGTATTGATTTCTTTAATAAAGTCCAATTTTTTCACTGTACACTCACAAGGCCAGATTATCCCTTGCATTGTGCTGTGGAAAAACCTATAGGCAAGAGCTTCAGTAATCTCAACCATGTCCAAGTTTTGTTGCTGACTGACAGGATATCATTGGTGCAGGACAAAATCTGAGGACCCACACAGCTTGTTCCAATAATACTTTTACTGATTTTGAGGAGGGCAGGGAAATGTGTTTAATATTAGATATAAGGCACAGAGGGGGTAGCCAGGTAAAACAGTCTGACTCTGCTGGTTTTGGAAAGATTCCAGCTCCATCAAGCTGCTGAGGGAGTAACCTGGATAACAGATAGCAGTTTCTCGAAATTCATAATGTCAAAAAGCACTGGTTGAGCTTAAAAAAAGAGCCCATCTCTTTTTTCCCCCCATGGTCTCCTTTCCCAGCAATTCTTGGGACTTTAAACCTTTCTGCACCGTGCCAGCACCTCTGCGTGTAGCTTCTTGTCCTGATAAGATGAGGAAGCTCAAAGGCAAGTCATGCCAGGGCGTTACATCACCTGTGAGCAACCTTCCTCAGAGCCACTGGCAGTCTTGTGCCAGAGCTCCGTGGTAAGTGTTGTGAGAAAGAAGAGGGCGGAAGGTTTCCAAGTTGCATTGTGTTGCCATTACCTGAAGTTTCCAGCTTCCTTACATCAAAGGAAAAGCATTTCAGACTCCACAGAAACAGCTAGGGGGTGGTCAGCAGTAAACCCAGCAATGTGCTGGTGCTTGCTGGAACCATTGCTACAAAAGGTGTCCCTGCCCCTGGCAGCACAACATGCTAAGATGCAATGATGCTTTACCTTTCCCAGGTTAGGAACATCAGATCTAGAGACAGGAAGTGGAAAATTTGGCAGAAAAACCTATCCCCCGAAGGAGAATAAGCTATTGAGTGTGGTGGGACTGGTAGTTTCTAGCATGTCTCCTTGCAGCCAGAAGTGCTTTAATTACCCTGACTCTCTACAGGGAGGCTTGGTGGGATTTTGTTCTCATCTGAACAAAACATGAGCATCAGACTCCTTTTTACTGACTGCAATGCCAGTGACAAGCACGTGTCATTTGGGAGTGTATGAGCATGCTATGAAGCCTGTTTTTCTCCAGCTGTAGAAAAGGAAAGGGTAGGTATACCTCATCTCACGCTGAACCTTCTGGTGGGAGAAAGACAGGACTCTCCATAAATACGATTGTGCTTCATTAACAGCCCATTGAAGGGGAATAGGTGGCACTGGTCCCCAGCTTAGTGGTGCTTCTAAGACTGGGTGTGGCAGCAGCAACAAGAGCCAGCCGTAAGCTACAGCCCCACTCTGATTCCTTTGCCTGAAAACTTAGCACCCGAAGCAGGCTGTCTAAAAAAGCAAGGGTATTCTGGCTGCAGGCAGCTTGCTAAGGGAGACCTGTGTCTGAGAGCTATTCCCAGCCTGCGGAGCTCCTGGTTTGGTGCGTAGCAGCTGTGAGTCTGAGCCCCTGTGGTGAACCAGCAGCAGCCCTCCATTGTGTGGTGCCTTTCTCCAGTGGATATCAGCTACAGGTGAGGCAGCATTAGCTCCTGCCATCAAAGTGAGCTTCCGTTAAGCTCTGGATGGACCAATTTCTGTCTCTGACATATCCCTGGTGTGCAGGATCCACGGCAGCAGCTGTGTGGCTGTCTTGGTTTAAAAGACAAATATCTGCCAAGGAAGGTGGAAACCTTCCTGAAATGGAAAGATGCCCCCTCCCTCCAAATTGTTGTGACTGCATGACACAACAGTAAGACATCACGTCTGAATCTTGAAGCTGAGCTGCTCACCTCAGTGCCATCTGAGGAGAAAAAAATGCCTCATCAGTAAAAGCAGCTAATCTGGTTATTAATTAATTCCGTTATCATCACCAGTTGGAGTATTTTAACTACTTCTATCACTAAATAATTCTTTGAACTGGTAAAACCAGGTAATAATAGTACCGTAGAAATGCTGATTATATGCAAGGGTTTCAGAAAGGAAAGGATGTCAACACTGAGTGCTTGGAGATATGTTTGTGATTGTATTAGCATAAAGGCTATTGTAGTGCACAGTGAGTACCCGATGTGAGCTGCCAGCAGAAACTGCTCATCTGGGATGCTGCTCTCCCCCATCAGCAGATGTATCCATCAACCAGCACTGACACTGGAACACCCCTGGTCTCTTGGCCCCAGTGCTCTTTCCTACTCCCATTCCTGCCCATGCTTTATCCCTCTTATTGGCCACAGCATTAATCAGGGTGCTCAGCAGTTCCCAGTTAAAACCAGCTGTGCAAAAGTCCTACCTAGCGGCAGTGCTGCATCATCAGGAACAAATCATTGTGAGGCACTCTGCTTTCTTGTGGTTTCTTTGGATAGCAATTTATGACCCCCTCCACACACAGCGAGTGAAAACAACTGTGCTTAGGAAGAGCACTTGGGCCAGCTCTTGCACATCACTCAGTCTTGGCAGTGATCCCTTTTTTTCTTGGCACAAATACAGAAGCTCCAGGAGGCTGAGGGTGTCAGAACCTCGTCTGCACGGCGCCGATGGTCAGTTTACAGTGCTTGGCTTAGTCAGTATCGTTAATGCTATGCTCAAATTATGACAACCACTGTCATGTAATGCATGGTCTGTGACAGCCACACACTCTCCTGCTAAGATAGACCAGTGCCTGTAAAGTACAGATCTCCTTTGCTGAGAAACGTGGGCGTAAAAAAGCAATGAAAGAGCTGAAAGGATTCTTACAGAAATTTTATTACTTGGAAACAAGATCCAGCATCAAAAACAGTGAAATTCCATGGTCAGGAAAAAGCCCAAACAATTTCCAATATTTTCCTTAATTGGATTGCAAATGTCACCTTTGGAATAGATTTAGAAATCAATTATTATTTTCTCTTTGTTGTGCTGTCAGTTTGTTTTTTATACTTCATTAAGCAAGGCAATGAAATGAGGCTGTTGTGTTTCTTATTGATTCTGCTTTGTGTTTGAAGTCCGTTTATCTTTCTAGATGTTAGGCCACAGTAAACTGTTTTCTTTTCTAGCACAGATGAGATAGCTATCTGCACAAACTTTAAAAATAAGAGAATTGCCATTGTCCACCACAGAGTAATTTCTGGTCTTCCTTGAGGTCTACATTCTTGCATGCAGTTAATTAAAAGATACATTGCACTATAAAATAGATTGTATGGAGGTTGGGAAGACAGCCTGCTTAACCCAACCCCAAGAGAAGATGTACTAACAGAGACTGAAAGGGAGGTGGTTGAGATTTATTATCTAAAGGGTGGGGATTAAAAAAGGATTTTAAAAAGGAATGTTCTGAAGGTTGTTTCGTAGCCATAAGTGGGGACACTGTGGCAGGCAGAAGAGAAAGTGTCAAGTTTGGAGTGAGCATAGGAAGAAAACAGAGTAAACAGGGTATATGTGTAAATAGGAGAAACAAGATGAATGGTATTAAGGGAAACTGGAACAGAGATAAGTAGGAAGATAATATGCAAGATCCTAGTGGAAAAGATTCTGGAGGAGGACAAAGAACCAGCATTTAATGCTGTTTGAGACTGAAGACTGACCTAGGGAGACAGTCATCATCATGAGAGAGGTTTAGTATTAGGTTAAAAATATTTTAAAATTCAGAATTTTATTAACTCCAAACTGGCTATGAGATGCAGGAATATGTGTATTTTCTGTGTTCCTTGCAAGTTATGTTACTGCTTGTACAGTTAAATTTATCTTTGATTTTATTTTTTTGTCCAAAGATTTTTTTCCTGCAGCAGTCCAGATGTTCAAAAGCTTTAATAAACAACACATTAATTGGAATTTAAGGATTTAAGGATGATCTTTTCTTACGACCAAAAGGCTTGCTCTCTTAACTGAAAATAATTTGCACATTTTGTCAGAGACTGAATTTTAAGTCGGAAACATATAGCCATATCTATCTATCTATCTGTCTGTCTATCTATCTATCTATCTATCTATCTATCTATCTATCTATCTATCTATCTATCTATCAGGATACAGATGTGGACCTGTTGGAATGGGTCCAGAGGAAGCCACAACAATGATCAGAGGTCTGGAGCACCTCTTCTATGAAGGCAGGCCTGAAGAAGAGAAGACTCCAGGGACACCTGATATCACTTCCCAGTGCTTAAAGGGGGATGACAAGAAAGCTGGAGAGAGTCTTTTTACAAGGGCATGTAGTGATAGGACAAGGGAGAATGGCTCCAAACTGGAAAAGGACAGGCTTAGTTTAGGTACTAGGAATAAATTTTTTACTGTGAGGGTGGTGAGGCACTGGAACAGGTTGCAAGAGAAATTGTGGATGCCCCATGCCTGGAAGTGTTCAGGTTGGCTGGGGCATTGAGCAACCTGGTCTAGTAAAAGATATTACTACTCATTGCAGGGGGTGTTGGGCTAGATAGCCTTGAAAGGTCCATTCTAACTCAAACTATTCTATGATTCTATGATAGTGATGTCTGTGGATTTTTTGTTCCTAGCCGATACACGTTATTATTTATTCTCTATCATTTGCTTAGCGCAAGTACACACTCATCAGTCCAATGTAAATCACCTAAAAATTTCTGCTCTCCATTGAAAACCCAAGAGTTACCATGTTGTACCCTGCAGTTTGATACTATGCTTTGTGTACACATGACAGTCTTGGTGACATGGTTTGGACTGGGAGGAACAGCAAAAGGTTTTTTGCATTTTTCTCTCCCAGGGCCTGGTGTAGGCCATGCCAGAGCAGCTCTGGCTGCGGGCTGTTGCTGGGCTGCAAATCCCTCTAAGAGTAGGTGATCCCCTTGTCTAGCCAAGGCTGAGGCCAAATCAAGAGCCCACTAATCACAGAATCATAGAATGGTTTGGATTGGAAAGGAACTTAGAAATTCACCTAGTTCCAAGCCCCCTGCCATGGTAGCTAAAAGAAACCCATGGATTTCAGTAAATTTGGATGGTTTTTCACTCCTTTTCCTTGGCCATCTTACCCCTGTCAAGTGAGGATGGAAGCTAACATTGTGATCACAGAGCAGGGGCAGTAAGTTTTATAGAGCCATATCCCTATCACAGCTGGTAGCAATTATAATTAAAGGTCACTAATTAAAGGTCAACATGCTAGTCTGAAGATGAAATGTTAGGCAATACTGTTATGGTGCTGGTCATTTAGCAAGCAGCCTGCTGTCTGGCTCTCCTCCACCATACATGGTTTCAGTCTGGTTCCTGCAGTGAGCCACAACTTCTGCTTGTCCAGCAGCAAATTTTCAGCACAACTCAGGCCAAACCCTGCAGAAACAACAGTGAAACAAAAGTGTAACAAACACTGAAAAATTTCACCAGGTATTGCAGCATTGAAAGCTTATTAATTTTTCAATCCAAAATCTAACCACTGTGTTTGCTCTACAAGAGAAAGAAAAGACTTTTGTTTCTAGCCTGTGACTATTTGGTGTGAATTAAACCTTGTAAAGGCCCCTTGGCATGGTAAACGTTCTTCCAAACCTGGCTTTTAATCTTTAAGAGTAATTACATGGGCCTGAAATTCACAGCTAAAATTTGTTTTGATTTATTTACATGTTATTGTTGTCAGGCAACCAGATACTGTTTTCAATTAGGCATTATGTTCCCAGCAAAAGGGTTAACAGAAATCAAAAGTAATTAGCTCTCCTAAAAGGCAGCCATTTTATGCCAAACAGAAGAAGATTTTTATTTTTGCAAAATATGTAAGGTAAAATAAAATGGCTCTGCAGGTTAGCACAATTTTTACTGTTTGGTGATACTTTTGGTGGTCTTTAAAAATCAAAGGGAATAGGGCAATTCCATTGCCTGTGGTGCATTTGGAGTCTGGTGGCAAAACCAATATGGAAATCAGTGAGAGATGAGCATTTAACCATTGGATGAGACTCTTGCTGATAATTTGGGGTAACCAATGTTTGTAGTTTCCATCAGCTGTTTTGCTGGAGTGGAGGACTTCCCAAATTTAGGGCACACAGAGAAGACCTCTCCTGTGCATATTGCCTCCTCTCTCACCCCACCTGGGTTGCTCTTACCCATTTGGTACTTCAGGAAAATGTTTCCTAAGAGCTGGTGTGCTTCAGGAGTACAGCTCTTGTTTGGAGAGACAGCAGGCAGGCTGGTTAGATACTAAATCAGTTTTTGGCCATGCAGATCAGACACCAAATCCTATTTACTGTAGGGCACTTGGGCACCTTGGAGGCTTGGAGGTGTTGGAGATTTCTATCCGTTTATTTCCTTGCTTCCAGCCCTCTGTTTCACAGCCCAGCAATAAGTACAAGGCTGGCATGGCACTCAGCCAGACATTTTTTAGCCTGTTTGCTCATGTTTTGTTCATTGTGCTGGGCTCTGATTATATGTGCTCAGGCCTGTGCCAGCTCAGTGAGGCTTTCACTGCTGTGGATGGAGACTCTGCCCTTGCCTGTGGATGTTTGTGAGGGTCAGCACATCACTGGGGCCTTGTTTGAAATAAATTTGTGTAAATGGGGAAACAATGGGTTGCCTGGTCCTGCAAGTGGAGACCATTGACAGCTTGCCTGCCACCAGGACACTGGTCTTGTTGCTTTGGACTTGTACAACCAGACAAAGTCCTTCTTAAATGAGGAAAGTCAGTGATTCTTGGGGTTGTTTATCTTAGCTACTGTAACTTCGTATGATATTCAAATCTGTGTGAATGTAATCCTTGTGTTTTCTATGCTAATCACCTTAGTCATGTGTGTGGAAGCAGTTTCTAGAGGCTGTTCACTAACTTGTACAAGCATTTCCTGATAACTCATTTTGCTTTCATAGCCTTTTTGCTCCTCCTACTCTTGCTGTATAGAAAATGCAGGACATACCATTTTGCCTAATCCTTTATTTTCCCTTTTGTCTGGCAATATTTTTGCAACCTTCAGCCCAAAGCCCTCATCTGACTTATTTTACTCCTCCTCCTTGCCTGAGAGCAGCCCTCAGGTTGGTACAGAATGCACACACATGCACAGACACATATGTATACATATCTGTATACAAACATATTATTTTCATGTGGACTGGGAGGACAACATGGTTTACATCATCTCACATCTACTGCCCTGACTGTTCCAAATAACTCATGTGGAGTTTCAGTGTTATTTCAGTTTGTCTTAGTAGCAAGTTTGCAGTTGAATTTATATATTATTTTATAGTTTGAGACTTTTTTCTCTAGTTCAACTGTACTTCAGGGAAGAAATGTTGGAAAAAATAAATATAAATGAAATAAAATTATTGTGCAATATACCACTAATATACGAATATATCATGCAACATACTCTAATGTTAGAATTTCACTGTACTATAAATAATTTTATGTATAGATGAGGAACAGACTTTTGATTTACTGCTGTCTGTCTGAATTAGTCATATATGGTAAAATTCTCTAAAGGGGTCATACTTAACCAAAGGTGTCTGTTATTGTTGGCATTAAGTGATATGCTTTCTAGAACTGCTAGACTACTCGTGGCACTAGACCAATTTGTTATTTTGGGAGTAGATAAAGTCTTTGTTTAGCCTTCTGGCACTCAGTGTCGCTCTTAAAAATGGTTTTCTTTGTTTTGCTAAGGTTTTCTGTTCCTCTTAAATCTACTCTGGTCTATGGGGTTTTGTCAAATGAGACAAGAGGGCTGAGTATTAGGTATACTCTTTCTTGGATGTCTTCCCAGAAGGCTCAGTTTCAGGTGAGTGGGAGGGGGACACGAGCAGATAATGTACAGTACTGTGCTTGTAGGTTGCAGTGTCAGCACTCCGGCATTGTCTGAAACCAGCAGCTGTCACTGTTGCTGACGTTCACTAGATGCCAGATATCATTTTCATATTATACAATAGCACCTGGAGAAGTTGAATAATATTTTTTTCCACGTAAAGGTGTTACCTCATTGTGTACAACTTGGAGTCAAATCCGGTGAAGGACTTGGACAGTTAAAGTGTGGGGATTTTCACCTGACAGCAAAACTTCCTCAGTTTCTGATTTTAAGATGGCTGGACCTGCATGTTTACACAGACCCAGAGCTGCCCCAGCTCTGGCACAGATGTAACCTCGGGGCGTGGAGGATATCTGAGACCAGCTGGGATCCTAAAGCGGAATATTCCTGCCCCGCAGCCATTGCCGTGCTTAGTACACAGGCAGGATTGTTCTCGCAGAAATACCATTGCCAGCTTCCCTGAAGGCAGCTTGTGGTGCTATTGTGTGCTACAACCTTGCAATTAAAGCAGTTAACAAGAGTCTGGGAAACCTGGATTTAGTTCTTTCCAGGCAGAACGGATGCCAGTGGTTCCCTTGCCAGGCTCCAAACTGCCCTGTGGGAGTGGGACTGTCACTTGCGGATGTAAAAGGAGCCCATGCTGCTGGAATAAGGGCTTATCCACCCTGCTCTTCCTTATGCCTGGGTCTTCTTTAGTTCATCGCTCAGGGATTGTGCCCTGTAAGAACATCCATAGGGGTCTGAGTGTCTGTATTACTTCCAGGTCTGTGGGCTTGATCTCAGCTGAGGCTTTCATCCTATTACACAGTTGAGACAGACTTGGGAAGCTCAGGAGGTCAGTGGGCTCCACTGATTTACAGTCCAGAGCAGTTTGCTGGATTCAGGCTCTGTACTTATCCTATTTTTAATTGCAGAAGTTCCCGACAAAGCTTTTTGTTTGGTCAGGGATGAAGTAAGTAAGCTCCCTGATAAAATGCCCACTTAAGGACATACTTAAGTCCCATCAGCTTGAATGAATCTCAAGTGGGCTCCCCGTAGCTGCTTTGCAGAACAGAGCTGTGACCCACAGGACCTGATTTCACTGTCCCTGCTGAGGCATTTTAGTCGATGGGATGAAGGGGCTGGTATTGCCTCACCGTGGCTCAGGTCTTGGAGCTGAGTGAGGGTTTCAGGTTTTGGTTCTTAGAAGACATGGCCATCCCTTTGGATGTATAGCACAGGAATGGCACTGTGCTGCCTTTCTGTACTCTCCTGCCACAGCATGTTTTCTAGAGAGTTCAGCAGAAGTGTTAGACTTAAAACATTTTTTCATTTGAGGCTTATAAAATATCTTTCACTCTTCAGCCTTTTGAACTGAAGCACTTCCCTATTTTCTCAAGGCACTTATTAAAATACCAATCAATGAAAATGTCTCCAGGAAACCAGTTTTCCAGGAGACGGCTCCTCATTCATCATGAATTCCAAGTTACACTGCAAAAGGCCCAATTCAGCAAACATAAACGCACAAATTTACCTAAAGTCCCAAGGGAGCCTTGCTGGGTACTGTTCTGGCTTGCATTAGCATGTGTTTCAAAAGCCTGAACACAGGCCCAATATTGGAAACATTTATGATGGTTTGACAGCATTTATTTGGAAATGTCACTCCAGCAGCATGTAGATCTCACTCCAGCCCTCAGGAAAGCAGCAGGTGGATGTCACTGATGCTGCAGGTGCTCTGATAACAAAAGTTTAAATGATTTTTAGAGGGATGAAAATACGTTTCAACACTTGGTTAATTTTTATCCAACATGTGCCCAGTCTGTACAATTTAGATGGCTAAATGTCAGCTTGCAGGTGTTGCTTAAAATATAGGGCCGTACTTTGTAGTCTTTCAATGGTTACTTGAGGCTTAGGCATCTGGATCTTCTGAAACTCAGCTGATGGAGCTGATGTGGACAGTGCTGTGTCACAGTTATATGCAGGACCCCCAACGTCCCTGTTTTCCTGAGACCTGGGCTTCTGGCTGTACCCCACCTTTTGGGGGGCCTGAGAGGAAGGACATGCCCCAACATCCTTGTATATCACCCTCTAATTCTGGAATCAAGGCTTTGAAATCTCAGAGATGTCATCTGGTTTGTTTGTAATTCATGTGAAGTGACAGGATAGGGAGTGCTGGATGCAAAGAAGGGAGGTCATCCAATGAAAGCAGCACTTAGCTGATGGGGGCAGGCTGGTGAGCAGCACTGATGAGGGCTTGAAAGGTACAAGTGTGCTATTGCTGGCCAGACCCTGAAGTCCTCATGCTGCTATTTGCTCGAACAGGCTGTTAACATCAGAGAGTTTGTCTGAATGAGGTGAGGTATATGCAGAGTCAAAGCATCGGTATTTGATGTCTTATGGTGAGGGAGGGAACTGTAAAAGTCTGCAGGTAAAGAATATGCTTTAAACAACAATTTGAATGGCAAAAGGGGGGTGAGGGGCTGGACCGGAAAGCAGGTCTCCTGGCCTATAGCTAGACTAGATTTTAATGCAGAAGAGCATTGCGGGTGCAAGAAGACTCAGCTGCTTTTTTATTCAGTCTTTTGGTCAACTCATCACTTGGCTTGTTTTTGACTGAGTGGCTGTAGTAGTTTGTTTCCATGGTCATCGTTGGCTCATCAGCTTTGCTCAATTCTTTGGCATTTTCAAAGGGACCAATTAAGGCCATTTCCTTGAACTTTATCATTACAGACAGTGCTCAGTTTGTGCATTCTGGTTACTTGCCAGATCTGGTGCAGCTGTCCCAAGTTTGGGGACTTGTGTGCAGCTTCATTTTGTGGAACTGGGATTTCTCCTGTCAGCAGAAGAAAAGTTTTCTATCTGACTTGAATTTCCCCAGGCCTAGAATGATACCCAAGAGGAAACTGGAACCCATGTTTCTTTTATTTAAAATAGATCTGCACAAATACCTGCCATAAAGAGGGCTTTGAATTACTGGAAGCAGGGGCAAATGGGAGCACTCCATAGGGTATGGGAACATTTTGTAATGCATAGGATTTGGGTCTTAATTTGAGTTTAGCCAAAAGAAAGGTGTCAAAATATTGATCTTTCCAAATTCTATGCAGCATGTATTAGGGTTGGCCGCTGAGATTTTACTTCAGTTTGCATCAGGATCATTGTTACTAGTCACTAATATAAACATTACTAAAAAGTTCATTTTTCTCCTTTAGCATGGCTTCTAGTGCTCTGGAGTTTTCAGTTTCATATTTTTTTTCCTGCCTATTAATTACTATAAATACACATTTAATGGCTTGCCTTTTTGGCTAGATAGATATTTTATGGTGTGATCAGTGATGTCTATTAAACAAAGCTACAGCCTGGGTCAAAAGTGGTGCAAAACTACAAATATGCATTCCTAATATCTTTTAATAGGAAAGTAATGTTGAAGAAATAGAGTTGCTGTCGTACAATAACTGACAGTGGATGCATTCTCCTTCTCGAAGATTTCTTAGCATCACATCTCATGTGAGGAAATGAAACATATGAGAAGAGAGGTGTATGGTCATTTTAATCACAGTTACCCCAGCCAGGAGCCAAGCCCCACAGCTACTCATTCATTCGCCTACTAGCAGGATCAGGGAGAGAACTGGAAGGGTAAAAGCCAGAAAACCCATGGGTTGAGATAAATAGGGAAAGCAGAAGCTGTGCACACAAGCAAAGCACAACAAGGAATGAATTCATCACTTCTGATGGGCAGGCAGGTGTTCAGCCATCTCCAGGAGAGCCCTATCACTTATAACAGTGACTTGGGATGACAAACACCATCACTCTGAATGCCCCCCCTTTCTCCTTCTTCCTTTCGCTGTATGTAACTGAGCTTGATGCCATTTGGTCTGGAATATCCCTTTGGTCAGTTGGGGTCAGCTGTCCTGGCTGTGTCTCCTCCCAACCTCCCAGGCACCCCCAGTCCCCTCACCAGTGTGGCAGCATGAAAAGCAGAAAAGACCTTGGCTCTGTGTAAGCTCTGCCCAGCAATAACAAAACCATCTCTTTATTATCAACCCTGTGTTCAGCACAAATCCAAAACACAGCCCCATACCAGTGAAGACAATTGGCTCTACTCCAGCCAAAACCAGCACACTGCTCAGGAAGTTAGGATCAAAGAGCAGAAATGATGCTTCATCTTTGCTTTCTTTTCTTAATGAATTAAACAAGTTATTTTCTCCTGTCCTGAGCTCTGGCAGCCTGAAATGCATGGATCTAGTAATGGCTGTTTTGCAGTAACAGATTCCTTCTCTCTTTTTTTCTTTTCCCGGATCACCTATTTGTTTCAGATAGATCTATCACTTTCTCTAAGTCCTTGTAACTAGGTTTAATTGAAAAATTGAGAAGTTACCTGTTTCTAGATAGTAGTATAGTTAAGAATGGAAATTCAGATTGGCCCAGGTTATGCTGTACGAGCAGGGTGTTTCTGCTACAGAAAATCACTTCATTTGCAGTGTTTTGAATGAATGAACAACCAAAGTGATAAATGTCATGCTTTTATAGTTTTTTTTCCTCAGAAAGGGGGAAAAGAACTTATTAAAAATAGAACCCATACATTTACTTTCAATTCAGTACTCACCTGTGTCGTGGTTTTGATCC
>VYZT01017997.1:5424-18656 GCA_013400735.1 Pomatostomus ruficeps | reverse complement strand
TGCCTGCTCCAATGGTTTCCAAATGTGGAAAGCATAATGACCTCACTTTTTTCTTAATGCTTTTGTTATCTTCTGACTTCTTCTGTTGCCACTTAGGTTTTGCTAATTGACATTAATTCTTCAGCTCAACCAGCAGAAGAAATTCAAAGAACATTCCTCTTCTGTTTCTGCAAATACAACAGTTCAGCTTGTCTGAAGTTAGAATTGCAATGTGGAAGTGACTACTTCTTTCTTTCTGTCTATGTGTTTGGTATCAAGTTACATAGAATGAACTTAGGCTACAGGATTGCTTTTATAACATATGGTATTCCTGAAATATCTTTATTTTCTATTTTCTATCAAGGTCTTAATTTAAGACCTAAATACATGTTCAAGTTGCTAGGCAAATACTCTTGTTTAGGGTGAATAAATATGTAGATAAGAGTCTGTCCCTCTGTTTAAACTCTTCTTGGCAGGATTCTTATTCCTTGCAACAAAAATAAGATGAAATAATAAAACAGTAATGAATAAACAGATAATAATTTACCATTAACCAAGATGGGAGCAATAAAAGGAGCATATTTTCTTCTACATTTAGACAAAGCCAAAGTACTACGATATGCTTTTCTTGTAGGCTATACCAGTGACAGTAATAATATAAACTGTTCCCTAAAGTTGTTTGGCATATAATAATTTCATATGGAGCAAACTCTGTTTAGTGGAGTCAAATGCAAACTTATGCCATCTAGAAAGAGAGCAGAAAGGTCACACTTAAATGAAAACAAACTGTGTCCTGTGACTGAAAAAGTATTGGAGATTAGAGCAGGAACTTGGACTTGATATCCTTATGGGTCTCTTCCAGCTTGAGTTACTGTATGGTTCTGTGAATTGCTGTCTTCCATTGTGATAATTTGAGAGCTAATCTGGAGAGTTCTCATATAATTTTCATGACACTGTTGGTACAGTTGGTGTGTTGCCTGGGCCAGAAGACAGTAATTGGCAGCTTTATTTTACTCCATGTACAAAACAGGATCATGTGCATGATGAGCAGCTGTGTTTCAGGAAGAGGAGGCAGTAACTTCCAGCTGAGGGATAGAGGCTGTCAGGAGGTTCATCTGAGTATGAAATCCCCAAACATTTCAGAAGTAGGGTGCTGAGAAGCAAGTGTGAACCTTTTAGCTACATTGAAAAAAATATAATAGCAGGATACTGTGCCCAGTTTTTCTGTCACACTTGACAGTTGCAATGGAAATCTGAGAGAAGTTCTGAAAGGAGCTACAAAAGAGATTAAATTGAAGAGTGGTAAACTTAAAGAGCTCAAGTTCTTTCATTTCCCTAGAAGAGAAATACTCTACATGGCTATAATGAACATGTATCTCATTTGGAGAGAAGGCTTTTGCAAGTAGAAAAGATTCTTAATACAGCAGGAAAGGAAAGAGAAGAGAGACAGGAAAAAAGGTCCAACAACAGAAACCTGAAGGTAGACAAATTCAGCTGTGAAATAGTGTCCTTTTCTAAGGGAGAACTTGAACAGGATCTTTTGTATTTCCATTATCACTTCAGTTCTCTGTATTAGTTTTGGGTATCCTTACTAAAGTCTGTTCCGCAGGTCATTCAGAAATTATGAAATTACTCCCTGAATAGTTGACTGAAAATTTGTGTTTGGAGTAAGCTGAACAGTAAACATTTACAGCAGCTGAGGTGGGTGTGTATTAGCAGTGAACACATAGGTAACTGACTGAATAGCATATAAACCAGGAGATGGCATGATTTTCCTTCCCCTCACAAACTCAAATAGAGTTCAAATACTGCTGCAAAACTGTCCATATCAGTCTTCATTCTCTGTAAGATGGACCTGAACACTGGTGCTCACCATTTAGCTGGGACATCCTTTAGAGCTTATCAAGGTTGTCAAGACTGCACCCCCTGGCACTTATGCAAAACTGCATATGTACAAGAAATTCTGTTCAATGTGGCCTAAACTGTTAGGTAGAAGAATGCCATGCGGAAGTCAGTTCTGTTGGTGTTCTGCCTTGAACTTTTACATAGCATCCATCACTGCATTATGTACGGACTTCTAGCAGAACTGGGCAATAAAACTGAGGAGGTAATCTTTATTCAAGAGAAAATCTGCCCTGATTTGTTACCATAATATTTTATTGGAATAGAAAATTATGAATGTTTTCTCATCTGTTCTTACACCTAGATTTGTTCTTTTAGTGGGAAAAGACAATTTCCTTGATGCAAATACAGCAGCACATTCCCTAGCTGTCTTCAGACTCTTTAGGAAGTTTACTAGACTCTTTAGAAAGCACGCCTGAATCTATTAGAAATCACAGAATTGCAGAATCATTTATGTTGGAAAAACTGAGATCATCAAGTCCAACTTTAACTGACTACCACATTTTCAAATAGACCATGGCACCAAGTGCCACGTCCAGTCATTTCTTAAATGCCTCCAGGGGTGGTGACTCTACCATCTCCCTATGCAGTCCATTACAATGTTTCATAACCCTTTCTATGAAGAAATTCCTCCTAATGTCCAGCCTGAACCTTCACTGATGCAGCTACAGGCAATTTCCTCTTGACCTGCAGCTGGTTGTCTGGAAGAAGAGATCAAACCCCAACCTCCTTTCAGGCAGTTGTAGAGTGATAAGGTCACACCGGAGCCTCCTTTTCTCCAGGCGGAACAGCCCCATCTCCCTCAGCCATTACTCACAGAACTTGTGCTTCAGACCCTTCACCAGCTTTGTCACCCTTCTCTGGGCACACCCCAGCACCTCAGTGTCCTTCTTGTAGTGAGGGGCCCAGAACTGGGCACAGGATTCAAGGTGTGGCCTCACCAGTGACAAGTACAAGGGGACAGTCCCTGCCCTGGTCCTGCTGGCTACGCTATTGCTGATACAGGCCAGGATGCCCTTGGCCTTCTTGGCCACCTGGGCACACACTGGCTCATGTTCAGCCACTGTCAACCAGCATCCTCAGGTCTTTTTCCTATGTGCAGCTCTCCAGCCACTCTTCCCCCAGCCTGGAGCACTGCATGAAGTTGTTGTGACTCAAGTGCAGGTCCCAGCAATTGGCCTTGTTGCCCCTCATATGGCTGGTCTGGGCCCATCAATCCAGCCTGTCCAGATCCTTCTGCAAAGCCTTCCTCAAAGATTCAGGAATCATCATGTGGCAAATGATCATCCTGGACTGATATATAAAGCTATGTTTGTTGATAAGGAGGAAACTAGTTTTGAAATGAAATATTGTAAAAATGAGCAGTAGAGTTCTCCATTTGCTTTATCTCTGTGAATTTGCATTAGTTTTACTCAGACTGGGCATAAAAATGTTTTTGTTTTTAACTGCCAGCATTGAAAACCTTGTACTGGGATCTGAAAATCACTGTCAACAATAAAGTTTTCTCAGGCCAAATTGTTGCAATTGAGTAGACACCTTGTCTCCAGCAGGGTTGTGAAGGTACAAATAAGGGAGGCGTTTGGCATTCCAGGGGGAAACTTGGAGATAGAATAGTTTTGCTGATGACATATGAGATTGACTAGCATCCAGCTTACTCCCCCAGAGCTGTTGGGTCTGATAATAAAAAAAAAGAAGAGAGTAACAAATCAAAGTCAAAGCATGCAATTGTTTCTGAAACAGACATATATGACTCACAGGGAACCTATCAGTTGAGCATGAAGCTGCCTTTCCTTTGAGTCGCCTTAAGCATGTGTCCATTTGACATGGTCTAGCATTTACAACCCAACAGAATAAAAAAAATAAGTATATGGAGCCAGGTACAACAAAACATTTCAAAATTTACGGGGCTGGTGAGTCACAGTTAGGAGCTTGCTTGCACACAAATGACTTTCCCAACCTGCTTTGGCACCTGTGCAGCTTTTGGGTCAGCATTCACAGAAGCACTTAGCATGGCTTTTAAATGGGTAAGGATGCCAGCCATTGTGAATTCCAGTTCAGGTGCCAATCTCTTCTGGATGCTGAAATCAGCCTGATAAACTTTGCCCTTTGTGTCTTTAGTCCCTGCCTTTTTGTCTTTCCCATTGCCTATTTCTCCGTACCTCAGACTGGAAGACAGTTTGTCAGCAGCTATTTTCCACTTGTTACAACTCCAGTTACTAGCATTCCAGCTGAGTTTATTTCATATTCTGAGAAAAAAACAACTGCAGCATCTCATGAGCTGCAACATTGGGAAATAAATGATGAATTTCAGGTTTTAGCAGCAACAACTTAGTAACAGGAATTTGCTCCCAGATGGGCCTGGGAAAAAAACCCCTGATTGAATTACTGTCCTGTTTAAAGCTCAGTGTTATATGCAATATTGGCTATGCAAAATGGACTCATCACTTGTAGAATGAGGTACAGCAAGAGAGAAATTACGGTCAGCTTCCCCAGGGAGGTACAGATTCAAGTGCAGGGGTGAAAAGATTTATATTTAATCAAGTGGATAATCCTCTTCACTGTGCAATGGGAATTACCTCAGGTATAAACATTAACCATTGTAACTATTAAGTATGAGGGGATATTAGATTAATTATTCTGTAGATTTGAAATAAACTGCTGTAGCTTTTGCAGTATGTAAAAAGGACAATGAGTCGAGAGTCTAAATTGAGTATTTAGCTCAATACACAGAAAGATCCTTTGATTTAGTGATCACGTGATTTAATGGTAACAGTTACAAATTCAAGGTGTAGGGTGTTGAATCATGTTGAATAATACTCACTTGTTCCATTTAACAGGATTTAATGCAGTGATTGGAAATTCCACAGTGGGCAAAGGGAGCTGGGCTGACACCTCATCTGTCTACCTAAATCCTCTGGATTAATTTGAGAGTACAAATACCATGTTTTTAATGATAATTATTAAAATTTCTGTTCAATATTTTTATTTTTATAGAATATTTTTGTTTGGTTGGTTTGTTTTTCTGTTTTTGTACTTGATTGGGGGGGAAATAATTTAATAAAAAATGGTCATGTATTAACATGGAGATAAATATCTAATTATGAAGTCATCCTCTGCCAGATGAAATAAATTTCTTTTTTCTTCCTTTACAAAAAAATAGTAACAATAAAGATTTCTAACATATTAACTTAATTTGACTTAGAATACTAGCACATCACAAGGGCAGTAGTTTCAAAAAGATAATTTCCAAATTCTTCTCTACATAATGCAGTGATATCTCTGTGTTATAAGTTAACAAGAGACAATGATACATAATACTTCACATGCATTCAGTAGGAATACTCTGGACAAAATTCTGGTTTTGTACCATAGCTATATCAACTAGTTTCCACAGGATTTCCACAAAATGTAAGGAGATCAGGACAACACATTTCTTACACAGGTTGAGCATTTTTCAGGAATGTATAAATACTATTTTTTGTGTCTACTTAGATTAAGGTTAATATTGTTGAAATATCTACATCTGCTTTTCTTCTCACTGTGATATTTACCACCTCATAAAAATGCTGAATTTACCAAGGAAAGATATTTAATTTGTTCTTGCTGCTCAGTTGCATGTTGCATCCTATTTTGTAGTAAATGGCACGATGTCCCAAGTGGGCTGCCATACTGTCAGATACATTATTTATACATAACATTACTGGTTAATCAATGAACAAAAATGCAGGATTCTTTTTTCCCCTTTTCCTGTGACGTCTTTAAAGCTGCAGTAGAGAAGAACAATTCTGCAATGTATTACACTGTTACTCACTTTTAAATATAGCTTCAGGAGTTTCCTGGCACAGTTTGCACCATGCATCTGATTAAATTGAATGTGATTGTTAGACAAATGCAGTAACAATTTGTGCAGTGCAGAAGAATAATTTAGTTAACTATGTAAGCTATCCTTTCCAGTTAAAAGTGAGAAAAATGTATTCCAGCAAATGTTTCTAACAGATCTTTTTAAAATCCAAAATGAAAACTGAATAGCCAGCCCATCATGCTCTTTCATGTGTATTTGTAAGAGAGACAAAATTTTAAAAGTCACTTGAAAGCTCAGCAATTTTAGAAGTTCACCCTGCATAAAATAGAAAACAGAATTTATAAGTGAATGAAGAACTGAAATATGAAAATATATGTGTGCAAATGAGAAATGCAGCTGTACTGTGTCACAGTACTACAGGAGATTTTTGTTTTTACTTTAGCTTATTCTGTCGTATTTTGTTCATAGACATTTCAGATCAATACAAAATATTCAGCTCTGTTCCAGTGATTGAATATGAATACATTATGTGCATACAAAAATAGTGATAATCTATGTTGATACAATAGTTCATTTTGCATTAGTATCCTAGATGGGACAATGTTAAGAAGCAATTTAAATGAAATTCATTTAAATGTCAGCTCTCATGCTTGCGATTTTTCTATAATTGGTTATTTAATTAAAATAATTCTCATAGTCATTAATTTAGACTAAAACTTGCTGTGCACTGACATGTTTTAATTACATGGTATTAACAAAATTGATATGCTTTAAAAAAGCATGGTTAAATTTTGAACAAGAATAAATTAGAAATCTCATAGATCATCCTACTTAGAGTATTAGTAGAGAAAAAGTCAGTAATTTAAAATGTTTATTATAAACAAAGTCCCAACATTATTGTGCATGCATCATACTTGGTTCCTGTTTCAGTGTGAGGAGACTTTTATGTTAACACAGCACCTCCATCTTCGAATTCCTTTAACCAACACACACTAAATAAGGTAATGAACCAGATTAAATATTAATAGAAATCCACATAAACCACAGAAGACAGACATAGAACTGACGTTTGAATTATGCTATACCTTTGATATCATTAGGACAACATACTAATGAAGTTTTCAAGGGTTGAATCTTTATCTACTGTTCATGAAGACAAAAAGGATTATATGAGCTTCTTATAAGATGCAGATAAGGAATGAAAAAAATTAAGTATTCTAGTAAAACTCCTTGAACAGTATAGAAGAAGTAAAGTCTTAGACACTGACCGTGGAAGGTAATCTGTAGGCAAGGATCCACATGCCTTTATGAAGTACCCTGATGTCAAAGGAACTACTTTCATAAATAAAGTAGGTACTTTGTTTTCAGGACTGGACCATATTGAAGAGTGAGAATCAGAATTTTATTTCATTTTCTATTAATTAGGCTAGATCTATATTACTTTGACCTTTTTAATATTCTATGATTTAACTGGATGATCAGTCTACCTCAGCCTATGATTGCCAATCATTCTGCATAATATATTTCTACTCTTTCTTACCTTGGTATGTGCAGGATCAGACTCTTATTAACATGAAATAATGATTTTATTGTGAATTTCAGGGGCCAAAAAGGATGTATACAAAAATGTAGAACTTTATTATTTCCAGAAAAATATAAATTATCAGTGTTGCTTTTTCTGGCAACCAACATATGAAGGATTTATGCCCCTTCCAAACCTTTCCCTTTTGATCCTCAAATTCCACCCTGCACAGTCCAGAGCCTAAAATGGTGCTCCAGACTGAGGCCTTATCCTGTCTCACACTGCTCACCAACCTGACCTACAGAACACATTGTAGTAACAAAATGCTGCAGAAAAGCAGCTCTTGCATGTGGAGAGTGCTCCATTATCTCTTACAGTCTGAGGACTGGATCTAAGTGTGGGTGTCTAGAGGGGAACTAACAATTGTAGGCTCTTTATAGTCAGTGGAGAGCAATAGAGCAGAACATCTTATTCCAAAGGAGGCTCTGTGTTTGGTTAGATGAACTGTGCTCTAGAGGTTGTTATAGAAAATGTAGGACTAGGTCAGAGGTTTAAGCTTCAGCTAGCTGAATTCCACCCATTCTGACTGTACAGATTCATGTGCTGTGTCTCTAATCTTTTTTGTTTGGTTCTGATTTATGCATGATGACTTATTTTTCTATATATTTTATGAATATCCATGCTCTGCAGAATCTAAATTCTATGTGTCTCTCAGTTTTTAGAGCCCTTATCCTGCATATGTGTGTGAAGGAGGAAAGATCTGCTATTTCTGCAAGATAACAGGAAAACTCAGCTTACCAGGACAGCACAGGAAGTCTGTAGCAGAACTAGGAACAAATCCATCTAAGCTCTAGGCACCAGCAGAGTGACCCATGCTTCATATTTTCCCCAGTATGACTTCCTTTCTGTTTTGTTGCTGCTCCGATGTGGTTTCTCATTCAATAGTAGCACAGTTGTGTTACACTGTGGGCTGATGTGGATTCTGACTTCTCAGTTGGAGCATCCTGTCCTACAACCCTTGCATTGAGGCTTACTATAGGACACCTCTCTTATAGCAGATTAAAGTGTGATTGTAGCATGTGTTAACTAAATACGACTAACAGAATTACACCATCAGCAAAAAATAGGAGACTAAATTATGGTATGCCAGCAATCTGAATGTTGGTTTATATCGTAATGATCCTTAGTCAGTTTTATTCCAACTTCCAGCATGTAAAAATACTACCTTGACTCTTTTGCTGTTCTCTGCATGAAGCAGATCAGCTACCTAGGTTATACTAGTATCTCTGATAATCATATTTTCTTTTCTTACTGTCAACATGCTTCCTGAACTGTAAGTGACCCATATTTACATTGTAGAAAATCATAGAATCATTTTGTTCAGGAACGATCTGCTATCACCCCTCCTTAGTAAAGAAGTTCATGGGATACAGGATCCAGTTGTGTAGTTATTAACTCATTTCCATGGTAAATGAAGCTTGTGAAAGAAAAGTTTGCTGATGCTGGAGCTGGACCTCATTTACCCTCAGACTTTTTCCAGGACTCCTTCAATGTGAAAGTTTCTTCAAGTGTGTGTAAATATAATTTATTAATAGCCCCCCTGGAAAGTTTCCATCAGAGGTATCTTCAAGACTGAGAGCAATACATTTTCAGTTTAAAAACGATATGCAACTTTAGCAGTGAAGCTTGCAATTCAAGCTGAATAAGATCGACTCTGTCAGCTTCTGGCTTACTTCATTGCTTAATACATTGCTTTAATTGAGAATATTCTGAAGCCACCTTGAAGAATACAGGATTGTCACTTGCCTTAGGAACAGGGGTTCTTTAAACAAAACGTCTCCCCCTACAGCCACTCTCTCACTCTCCCCATCAGCTCACAAGCCAAATGCAAAATTGAGTCATATAGATCTTACTGGATATAGAAAAGAAAAAGAAAAAAAAAGAAAAGAAAAGAAAAGAAAAGAAAAGAAAAGAAAAGAAAAGAAAAGAAAAGAAAAGAAAAGAAAAGAAAAGAAAAGAAAAGAAAAGAAAAGAAAAGAAAAGAAAAGAAAAGAAAAGGGAAAAAAAAGGGAAAAAAGGAAAAGTAACAGTAACTTGTGGTATGGAATGTTAAAAATAAAAGACTGTCTCCTGAGATAGCAAATAATTTTTGTCTTTACAATAGAAGGACAGAATAATATCTGCAGCACTTACAAAACAGTGTAACTTGTAGCATCACAGCTGTGCATCAGACCTACATCCAGGCTTAGTAATTTGTTCCCAACAAGGACCAAAAAAAGAGAGAGAGAAAGAGAGAGAGAAAAGATAGATAGAGCAATTAACAACACCCCCTCACCTCCACTGATAATTAATTTAATGCTAAAAAAGCTTTGGGGCTTTTTTTTTTCTTTTTTATATTTCTTTCTCTGTGTATTTCATCACACCCCCTGTATTGATATCCAAGTACTAAATAGCATGCATCATTTTCAAGACTGTAGCCTATGCTAAGCACACGGGTGTATTTTAGGAAATGCATAAATGTAAAGATAAGATATGTGATATCACACATCCTGTAATTCCATCACAATTTGTTGATGTGTTGCCAACAAATCTGTTTCAATTTCAGGTTCAGAACCGATGTTTTCTCTTGGAAGCTGGTCACTGCTATACAAATGTGTTAGCCCCACTTGAAGCTTAATGCTGAAAAGAATTCAGAAATAACCCTGGGAACATTTAGTATTTCCTTGAAAAAGCTGTGGATTGTCATTAACTGACAAACACTCCGCTGCCAAGTTCTTGCAAGAATTGTATTTGTTGTCTGATGCCAAACAGCCTCTTTAAATGCTAATGAACAAAGTATGGCATACATTCTGTTCTTGATGGATTATGCCTATACCTTCTGTGGTCAACAGAAGGGGAATTCCCGGCCCATATGATTTCCATTCTGGCACGCAACTCTTTGCTCTGCTTACAAGGCAGTAAGCACTCAAATAGATTAGTCAATCTTATTTTTAAATTAAGTACAGCCTCCACACCCTAATTCACATGTATGAAATCTGGAGGAACTATGCCAGGCTGCCTACGCACTGTATGAGTTTTGTTTTCTTTAGAGGATTAAGCTCCTGACTTAGCATCAGTGATGCTCACTGTATACTGATATGCCTTTTAAATTCAAACATGAATGTTTCATAAACAGCTGATTTACATGTTTGTCTTTACCTCTTTGGAGACAGATTTAAGGAATTAGATTTTTAAATGGTCTTCTTTAGTGGTTTTCATAATTTCCTGCTACAGAAAGAGCTGGCTTGATATAGAAATACATTAAAGAACAGTACCTTACTACCATGTGTACATGAAGTTTTACAGCCAGTAGGAGGTCCAGATTTGTGTATATCAATATCTTTGATTACACCTTCAAGCCCAGCTTTCCAAGAAGAGTAAATTATGCAGCAAATAGCAAGCTCAGGAGTTGTGCACTGAATAATTTTTGTGTGATATGTTATGATATTTTAATTTGTTTTAATTATCATTCAGTAACTGCTGTTAGTCAGATGATCCTCTCTAACTAGTTTATGATCTGCTGAAAAGGAAGGAAAACCTCTTCTAGGACAGCAGAAACCTACAAGTTACAGGCACAATACAATTCATCTTTAGTTAAAATGCACAACTACAAGATATAAAATATGGTATTAAAAGAAATAAAGA
The DNA here is from genome assembly GCA_013400735.1 of Pomatostomus ruficeps. Taxonomy (NCBI): domain Eukaryota; kingdom Metazoa; phylum Chordata; class Aves; order Passeriformes; family Timaliidae; genus Pomatostomus; species Pomatostomus ruficeps. The sequence continues at coordinate 7,767 of VYZT01017997.1, read as the reverse complement.
GTTATAAAAGTGGATAGGAAAAAATTGCAATAGTATTTTATTGAATTACAGTAAAGGAATTTTTCCTTTTAGATGACCCACAATTTCTCTAAAACTGACATTTGAGGCCAAATCCGGGTGATTCCCATATGGAACCAACTTAAGTGATTCTGGCCTTCCTGCAACTTTATATATAGCTTTGCTAGATAATCTGAAATAAAAATTTAATTAGTTCACTCTGGAAGTAGAGCTTTCAATAAAATATGGGTTTGCAGAGGAAAAAAGTGTCGCTACCTACCTATACATATAGGAGGAATATTTATTCTTCTTTGTTACATGGACCCATCAAGGCCATGTTGGATGAGGCTTTGAGCAACCTGGTCTGGTGGAAGTTGGCACTGCCAATGGCAGGGTATTGGAACTAGCTGATATTTAAGGTTCCTTCCAACCCAAACCATTCTGGAAGTTGTGTTTCTGCATGTTTCTAAGTTAATGAGAAGTTTGGTCAAAGCTCGCCCCTCTCTGTGGAGAAAAGTAATCCTCAAAGCCTTTTGAATGAAATTGTTATAGATAAAAGGAGGAAAAAAAAAAATAGCAGAAGTATCCTGTGTCCTGTGTCTCTAGTTTACTGGAAGAGCTGGAAAATCAAGATATCCTGTCATCTTTTATTCAGAATCATTTATTAAATAGATAACCATACTTATAGGTATTAATTTTACAAGAAAACAATTTTTTTATAGCCTCACTCTCATTTGAAATGAGCAATTTCTTCTGGACTTCAAGCTATTTATAGTAAGACCTTTATAAGCTCAAACTAATTAATAAACGAGATCAATTTCAAGATTTTTTTCCTTGTTCAAAACCACATAATCATTCATTTCAGTAACATTTTAAAGGCCATGTCTAAAATAGATTTGCACCCATGTCCCCAGTGTGAATTTTTCACTCTTTGGCAGCATGCAATAGGTAGTGTATAATGACCTTTTCTCTGTTTGGAACAGGGATTAGAATAATATATTTGACCCTTTTTACTCACCTGGGAGTGATGCTAGTCTCCATGTTCAATGAAGTAAAATATGTCTCTAGTGTCCCAAGGTTAAGGCCATGACTTTAAACTATTTAACACCAGCTATCAGGCTGATTCACCTCAGTCAGACTCTACAGAGCAGCTGGTTTTCATTTTTCTCTTCTCTATTAGGCTGCATTATATATACTTCATCACAACTATTTCTTATCCACGATGCAATTAAGGGAAATATTTTGCATTACAAACAAAGCAAGTTAACCTGGTCACATTGTGCATTATAACAAAATTTATGGCAGCATAAATGGCAGTGTAAACTTACAGAAAGACTGGTAATTATAGTGCCATTGATGGTCTTTGTTGCTTTAATTCTGAAGCAGCCAGAATGATTAAACTGAATCTTAATCGACTTCTCCATTAAAAATGCTGGCAGAGAAGCTCCCTTAACCTTTCTCATTGATTGAACACAACAATCACCATTCAATTATAATGCAAAAGGACATTTGTTATAATGTACGAAAGATGCATGAGCCATTTCCTTTTACTCAAGACAATCAATGAGATGACTCCTACCTCAAAGAAGGTAAGGTGAAGCTACTGTACCTGGAAGAGCATTAAAGTCAAAGCAGAACTCAGATAACTGCAAACACTACAGTTTTCAGGGAATGGCAGATTACCTAATTGAAAATAAAGCAAGCAGTTCCTCACTCTATGAAAAGTAAATATCCTCTATAAAAGATAGGTAAGAATACAGAATTGCAAGTAAATTCCTATTTTATAAAACTAAGTGAAACTTTCAAGTGAAAAGAACTAAAGGCACATATGGATGTTTAGTTTTAATGGTTTTTTAATATCTTCATTTCTTGTTTAGGAAGAATATTTTGTGTATTTACTTGGTTACAACTGAGAATGAATAGAGCACAGGAATCACAGAATGGGTTGGAAAGGACCACAGTGGGTCATCTTGTCCAGCCTCCCTGCTCAAGCAGGATCATCCTAGAGAACATTGCCCAGGGTTGCATCCAGATGGTTCTTGAATATTTCCAGTGATGGAGACTCCACAGTTTCTCCGGACATTCTGTCCTAGTGCGTGGTCAATCACACAGTAAAGTTCTTCCTCATATTCAAGGAGAACTCCCTGTGCATGAGATCCCCTCTCAGTTGTCTCTAGCAGGCCCAGCTAGCTCAGCCTTTCCTTGTAAGAGAGATGTTCCAGTTCTTCAGCCATCTTTGTTGCCCTCTTCTGGACCTGCTCCAGGAACTCCATGTCTCTCTTGCACTGAGTAGCTCAGAACTGAGTACAGCACTCCAGATGTGGTCTCACCAGGGCTGAGTAGAGG
>VYZT01017994.1:1000-20813 GCA_013400735.1 Pomatostomus ruficeps | reverse complement strand
CTTTACTAAAAAAAGCAGGAAGCTATTTTTGAAATTGCTATATTTTTTGGCAATGAGGATCATGAATATCATTTAAGCATTTAAATCTCACATAGGCACTTTCCCAAAAGCAATCAATAGTGTAGATTCATCAGAGACTTATTACCAGCCAACACAGCACACCTATCAAAGTGCTTTTCCTTTCAACTGAGGTGCACCTCTCTTATTAGTGACATGCATTAACCATCTTCATCTGGGATTTTGCACCACTTGAGTAACTGCAGGATGATAGTTAGTTTATATAATGAGCAACAGTGCAAGAAGCAAAATATTCAGCATAATTAATTACAAATGAATAATTAATATCTTCCATACACTTACAAGTTCATCCAGCTGTCATGTACTATAAATGCATGAGCATTTTAGGAATTTAACAGCCAAAGTGATACGAGTACAGGATAGTTGAATGCTGTTTTTACACTTTTTGATCAAAATCCTGTTGTCTACATCAAACTTCAAGCTCTTGTGAACTATGGGGGCTTTGCCTATGAACAGTAAAATATTATTCATCAGGAACTGTAGTGACAGGACAGGGAGTAATGGGTTCAAACAGAAACAGGGGAAGTTTCGGTTAGATATATGGAAGAAAGTCTTTACTGTGAGGGTGGTGAGGCATTAGCACAGGTTGCCCAGGGAAGTTGTTGGATGCCCCATCCCTGAAAGTGTTCAAGGCCAGGTTGCATGGGGCTTTGTGCAAACTGATCTAGTGGAAGGTGTCCCTGCCATGAGATTATTCTATGATCCAGATTTGAATAACATCCTTTTTGATGATCAGATATGTAAAGATAAAAGTATAAAGGTGTAACTTCCCTAAGAGTATGAAGAAGATACTAGTTCTTTGTATTTTCGCTAACTCAAATTCACATATATTTTATTTAGAATCGACTGGATCATTTCCTGTGAAAAAAACCACTGAGAACTATCCTGTTTTGTTCATGTCTGAGGAGTCCTCTTGACTGATAAAAGTAGAGAGTTTCCAGGGAAAGCTAAGACTTACACATTAATGAAAACATGTACTTGGAATATAGATAATAAAATTGTCTCAGGTGAACAAAAAGCCAACAATCACCTGTTATTAGATATTTCAGAAAATCCTTAGAGAAGGTAGATCTTATAAGTCTGCTTCAGGAAAAGTTTCAGACTGAGCTCACACATTTCTTGACTCAGAAAACATCTTACCACGGGGCACAAATCAGAGGGCAAGCTTCATTAGTTTCAATTCTACTGTTTCATTGAACTACTTGTTTGCTTTTTGGTTTTTTTAATCTCAGATCCTTGGTGGTTTAATTCTACACAGTCTAATTTATTGGCCTATAATGGTAGTTTTGTTTTCAATTTACGAATGCTTTACCTTATTTTAATTGACATTTCTGGGCTTTTAAATTATTTCTGCATGGAACTCATTCTCAAAGGGTTTAATTTGGATCTGTGTAAAATTTGATGAATGTACAGAGGAATGTGAAAGAATAAAAATAAAGAGCTGGATACAAATCTCACAACTCAGAAACTACTCCCCAAAGGGAGATTCTTTCAAGCAGATCAGTGTCTTTCTGTGTAGAAGTCACTGGAGCTACGCTGGTTTACACCTCCTAGGGATCTGGATACACACCATTAACACCTGATTCAAAGCCCATAGAAATAATTTGCTTTTAGTATTGTAACTTTATGGTTTGGATAATCTGTTGGTATTTATGAGCCTCCTTCTTAATGAGTTCTGACCTGTTTGTTGGGGAGCCTGTGATTGCACCTTGCCCAGGGTAAATCTCCAAGGAACAGTTTCTTTCCTGGGATGCACTTGGAGTAGTGCACACCTTAGTGATTGCCAGATATAAACAGGCAACCCAGCTGTTGCTGTTGAGGAGATGCTGACTGCCTGGAGGGAGGGAGGGGGATTCTCTGTGAATCTTTGACTCTGTTTACTGTTGGTTTGTTTGTTTGTTTGTTTTCTGAAACACATCTCAGACAGTTTTTGGCTTCTAATACTAGGAACTGAAGTTGTTAATTTTGAAGCCCCTGTAAGAATAGGAGAGAAGCCCAATGCTTAAAAGAGTTTGGTAAAATATACCTCCCACTCATTTATTAGCAACAATATGTCTACTGGGTAATTTAGTCTTCTAACTACTTAGGTACTTAGGAAATTTGTGGGTTTTGCCCTCAAGAACAGGTGGAATTACATGCCTTGTATATACACATGAGAAATTTACCCTGAATCCTGGCTGAAATAGGTTTCAGAGTGACAGAACTGCAGCAGACTTAGTGTCTGCTTGGTAGCAACTTCATTGGTTTTTATTATCTTAAAATATGAACATTTCACAATTTTTCTTATTCCTTTTCTGCAGACCTTGCTTGAGAACCTCATGAGACTAATAAGAACTTTATTATGACACTTTTGCATGTTCTATTTTTGAGTAGGTTTCATCTGCATTATTTGGGCATTGTAGTTCCTGTCCCAGTACAGTTGGGCTTGGGCAACACTAAACAGTAGGCAGCATGCCAGACAGAGGTTTTTCTTTAATTTCAAAATTATCTGCTAATATGTTTCAGTCACTAGGTGGTTTATCACTGAGATGTCTTATTGACTTGAGATAGCTCAGATGAATGCCTATCAAGTATTTTTGGAAGTTTTTTTTGTAAAGTAGCAGAAACTTGCTTCAGTTATTGCTGACACTTTTGGATGTTTACCACAGTAAAAAAGAATGCACATTGCTGTATCTTAATCTACAGGATAAAGTGTTTTCACCTCAGTTTATCAAGATGTAACGGCTATCTGTTGCTCCAACAAAAAAAGGAAAATATAAAATTGAAATAACTTGATAGATCTCAAAAAGCACATCTCAAAAGTTGATGATGGAAAGGATGATTTCATCATTATATTTTGAATATTTATCCCTTTTTTAATGCCATTTCTTGTTTAAATTTGCAGCTATCAATGCCCTCAGTATGCACTCAGATTGGTAAACACAGCTGAGAAATCAAAAAATAGAAAATTAGAATTTTTTCTTGTTTTATTTCGGCATTAGCAAAATACTTCCAGTTACTGCAGTGCTAATGACCTTGAAATCTCTCACAGTTATGATGAAGTTCTATTTTTTCCTATAAATTCAACATGACTAAATATGTTGAATACTGCCACTCTTAAAGCTAACTAAGTTAGAGTAATAAAAATTAGAAAAAAATAACAAATACGGAGGAAATGTAAGTATTGTGCTTCTCAACCTGTCTTTGTGCTTCAGATTTTTTCTTGATGACATTAATGTTCTTTTAAGCCCTTTTATAGACTCCTGTGCATGCATCCCATTACTCTTTGCCTCAAGGTGTATAACACCTATATTGTAAACCATGAGTTTTTGAGTGATACATTTTATGTACAACTTTTATATAGGATATTTATAAACTTTTAAAAGAGTTTTTTGTCTCCTAATTCAGAGCTGAAAATAGGCATGCCATAACTTCTGACTTTTCTTAGCTCTGTCAATGACTGGATATCATAATTCTCATTAAAGGCGAAATTAATTTCATTCATACAATATAGCTTACACTTTCAGAAGAAATAAAAATTCCAAAAGCCCAGACCCAGAGAATTTGTATTTAATTTAATTGCTGAGATAATTAACTCCAGTAGTACTTAGTTCCCACTTAAATCCAAATTAAAAGTGTTTGGTTCCAGGGAACTTGAGACCAATGACTTTGTGACAGCTATAAGATGGTTTTGCGGGTTGTTAGGGAGCTGAGAAGCTCTGTGGCAGCAGTGCCAAAGTTTGTGGTGAATTGGTTTGTTGGAGGTTGGTATGTCCCAATTTCTTGGCAAGATACCACGCTGGCTGTCTATGAACTGCGAAAAGCAAAGTGCACACTGACATGGAAGTTTTTAGGAAGGGAGGCAAATCTTCCAAAAACATAAAATTATTTTCTCGGAGATAAATTTTTTGAGTCAATTTTTATTGCCCCATTTGGCAACCATTGAGATAAAACCCATAATGTTTCTGAGTTAAGCTTAGGGGTGCAATGCCTAGGAGGGAACTTGAGGATCACTTACACATTTATTGCACGTTCCTTTGGCGATATAGTATCCAGTATTGGTAAGTTGTGTTTGTGGGGATATGGCATGCTAGTACCCATTGTCAATAGAAAGTAAGATATCTTTTATGAATTGTTTTCTAATATTTCAGCTACTTAGTACCTACAAAACTCTACCTTGCTCTGAGGTTGTGAGGATCCATAGCATTGTACATTGATGCTCAAATACGGAGAAGACAAGAACTATATCAGAGTTGTAAACTTTAATGGACTGGATTTCTTTTGGGATATCGTTTGGGATAACCAGAGGGTTTCTCTGGGGTTTTCTGTATGTGTTCCCAGCATGTTGGTTCTAAACCTCTAGTTTAGCTAGACTTCTTTTTTATCAAGGAATAAGTAAACTGAACACTGAGTGATCTTCATGTGAGCACTAAATCAGGTGAGTATTGAAATTTTATTTACCTCTCTTGTTTTCATGGTCAATCTGCTGATTCACACATTGAATCAAAGAGAGAGGACTTCTGAACCCTGCAGAGTTTGCTGTGATCACATTGCTCAGCTCTTTTTTACATCTCTGTCATAATTTGATAATAGAGGCATCCACTAATGTGAACACATCAGTCCTGTTCATTGCTGCAATATTCCTTCTCCTGTAGGGATTAGAGAGTGAAATCAGCCATCGGACTCCAAGATTCACACATAGCTGAGTAGCGACTTCTTAAAAGATGCTTTTTTAGAATCCAATGTGACTATTTTATGACCCTAAAAATGTCAGCACAAAGTATCTTAGTATTGGTGTTGTTTATTTGAAAATACACTCACCTTAATACTACATCTATTTACTACCTGTGCCTTTTAAATAAAGTTAGAGCTTTTAGAAAGAAACCAATGTCTTTTGAAATTTGGGGTATATATGCAGTATTTACTCTCTATGTTTAATCTTTCCCTTCCTTCCCTCTATCTCAAAGCAGTCAGTCATTGGATGGCTAAGTTATTTTAAGAAAGCTATGAAATATTACTTCTAGTTTTGTGGAAAATTACCTTATTACAACTCTTCAGATATTTATAAAACTACCACATTTAAAAAAGAAACCAAGAGATTCTTTACAGTGAACAGGAACAGTGAAAAACACATATACTTTGTGATGATCACTGTAGATATGAGAATAAACACCCAGAATAAAGGCATGATCTTACTAGAGAAATAAAAATGATACAGATAATATTCTGCAGAGATCAACAAAATCCCAAGTCTGATAAATTTTGTATTAGAAGAAAGATTAAGGCAACAAAGGGCAAGAGCACACTGAAAAATAATTTCTTACATTGAAACTAGTTGAAGAGTTTCATAAACACTTTTTAGTGACTGAATTTCAAGTGTCACAAGTTGGTATATACAAAAAGTTCTCTTTTTAATGATCTCGGCATTCTCCATCTATTTTATGCCTCAAAAAATAAAAGGCAAATTTTCCTGTATGTTTTTTTCTAACATTGCCAGGTATCACCTGCAGCCCTGCTCCTGAACCTAGCCCCTCAATGGAATTATTTTCCACAGGCATGCATTTCGTTTCATTAGGACTGTAGTAAAGTCGTGTTTTCCAACAGAAGATGTTTTCAACCATACATCAGATTTACATTATTTAGGTTTAGAAAGACACTTTGAAATGGATGTTTCTTTTCCTTTAAATTAAACAGGGGGGAACATTTTCCACCCAGAAAAGGCCTGAAAATAAATGTCTTCCCAAATTTTCCCTAATTAATTTTACTTCTGCTGTAAACAAGGGTGCCATAACAAGAGCCATGCTCTAGAGAGCAGAACCTCAAACAAAGGAAGAATTATGTATTTGTTTCTGCATAAACATGGACATTACTTCAGTCATCTAATATACTAATCCTCTTCGAACTAGCATGATTTCACTCTCTATAGATGTTTCCTTAAAAACAAGGAGGAAAAAAAAGTAGAAAACCATGTAGTTCCGATTAACAGTCTGGGTTTCTTAGAAATTTCAGTCTGTCCTCTGCATAATTCTGATTAGAGGGAACACTGCAGTGAAAAATATGTCTCTTCTGGACAGAGGCTAGAATGGGGTAGGGGGAAGAGTGGAGACATTTGCATTTTTGGGTTTGTGGGGAAGGAGAAATCACTCATATTAATGGAAAGAAAGCCTAACACTGAAAGTTTCAAAATAATCTTGGGATATAAAGGCCCACAGAATTTGATGTGGGCTTTACTTCATTAGGATTTTCCTTCCAGAGAAACATTATTTTTTTTAGATTAACCTAAATACAGGATAAATACTGAATACACTAAAGGATGAAATCAAGGTTAATTAAAACATCTAAGTCTTTGATTACAAAAGTGATAATTGCAGTAGAATTAAGAACAAAATAACTCTATTGAATAGTTCCTTATTAGGTATGCTCAACCTTTGCTATCAGATCCTCAAAGAGCTTTTAATACCCCCTTTATCTCTTTATTCTTATACCTTTTGTGCCCTAGAAAGACAAAGAAAAAAGAAGGAAACGAAAAATGAAAGGGAGAAAGAAGGGAGAAAAAATGTCTTGTTACATCTATGCAAAATACCTGTCTTTCTGTAGGTAGGCTGCTTCCATCCTAATGTATTTTATTTCCTTACTTTCTGAGACACACGAATACTTGCTGTTTAAAAGAATTTGGTATACCAACTGTAGGTAGAAAAGCAAAGTCAACACATATTGATATATTGATATTAGTAATGTAGACTTTTGTTTCAAAGGCTGAAATGGGGAGGAGAACCAAATATTTTAGCAGGACTAGGAGGAAAATCTCCTAGTATAGCTAATAGTCTGTGCTGTCAGCTGCAAGTGTGACTTTCTAAGGAAAGGGCTGTAACTAAGAGAGCCACGTTTCTTTTTATGTTCCACTTTTTTATTCTCATTCCCCCTTTACGCATAGTCCATCTTGTAAGAGGACTGGACTACACTGTAGCAACGGGAGTAAAAGTACTGCCTGAAATATATTCTTTTCTTTTCTTAGCAAGGACACTTCAGTTTCTTGAGGATAATAGTTGAAATGAAGGAGGAACAGGAAAGATTATTCAAATGGAGATGCACTTAAGGTGGTTTTGAGACGGTTCCCTGGGTGGCACTGTTTCATATTGTCAAATACATTTTTTATCATGAATAATGTGCTCACTGCTGGACGGCTGCCTTGGTGACTTACAGATCCAGGATTTCAGAGGCAGGTATGGTTGGCAGGGCTGAACGTGCCCTTTGCCCAGGCCATCCAGCTCTCAGGGCAGGGATGCTGCCCACTGTTCAGCTTTCTCCGTGAGGGGCCTCAGTGTCCCACTGTTCAATGGCTACGGGTGAAGGACCTGTGCAAGTAAGCAAGGGATAACTGCATCACTAATGCCGTGGATCTCTCCATGATCATGGCTTTAAATGACAGGCTTAGCTGTTCTCACACAGTCCTTTGCTGGGATGTTTATTTCACACAACAATTTGATGATCAGCAGCACTGCCTGCAGTCAGAGCAAGACATATTAAGCAGGCTGGGATCAATAGTGTGAAATGGAGAATTCATTATACTGTGCCTTGCAGTAGGTCTCCAGAGGTGTGCCAAGGACAGGCCCTTCCCAGTTTGGATGAGGACACAGGCACTGCTTTATGGCTGGGGTGCTGAGCAGGGGGCAGTCACAGACAGGGACTTGCAACCCTGTGGAGGGGAAGGAGAGACCTTCTCCTGGGGTCTCCAGGGCCTGGGGTGGTTCCTGTCAATGTGTTCATATGCATTGGCCTGAAAGAGATGGGGTCTATGGGGTTCCAGCTGAGGAAGGCCAAAAGCATCACCCACATGTTTCCACTTCACTGTGCCTTTCTGGAGAGACCTGTAACACAGGCAGGTTTTGCCACTCCAGGTGTTATTGGTGGAAGATGGACACAGCCCTGAGGCCTGGTGACCTCTGCTGCTGCCCACCCTGTCTCTTTGAGCCCAGAAGCTGTGGGCTCAGCCACCTCCTTCATGGGGCTGCGTGGATCCAGGGGCTGGCACGCTGCAGGTGTCCTGCAGAGCTGCCTCAGCACCTCGGGGAACCCTGAGGTTTGGTGCAGAGCTCAGGCTGAGATCACAGACCTACAGAATAGTTCTGACACCAGCCACAGAACTCCTTCCTGCCTGAAGAAGTGGTTAAAAAGAAAGCTGCTCTGCAGTTGGGTGAGCTCCTCAGAGCAAAGAGAGTGGGGGAAAGATGTCTTTTGTACCAGGGTTTTTCTTGCAAAAGTTTTTCAGTGCCTTCAAGGTGTCCCATTATACTGCAGGCACCAGGGCAAGTCAAAAGGTTGGAGCCCTGAGCAGTCCTCACCTCAGAGAAAAATGCCTGGCTCATGTTGGAAGTGCGCCCATGTGTATAGACACCATCATTTAAATCCTCAGCCCATTGCCTACACAGCAAAAATGACACAGACTTCAGAAAACCCTCAAGAGATTGGGCTAAAGACCTTGGCTGTGATCAGGAGCTGCAGTGAATTTGGGCCTTTGCATGTATGGAGACAGAAGAAACAAGGAGGAAAAGAAATACTGCATTTCTCACTAGCTTTTAGGCAAATGCTTGAAACACTACAGCTTGAGAAGTGTTACATTTAGCTGTCCTAATTGTAATTAACTGTTATTCTTTATTTGCTAAATAGCTGGAAATGCATTTTGGCAAAAGAGGCTGGGAGCATTTTTCAGCTGTTTCTTTTGCTGTACCATATTCTTAGTCAATTAATTTTAGTCTTTTCTGTATGTTACAGCTAATAGTGCAATATTGTTAGAATAACAGTGCTTTCTCTGATATCTTTAGTATTCTAAAATTAAAAATTATTAGAACTCAAAAGGGCATTTTCCATTAAATTCCTCATTATCTTTTGCAGAAACAAGTGAATTAATTTTGAAATTCATGACTCTTATTACACAAATGAACACTTTATGTTGTTAGTAGGCAAATAGCTTTTCTTCTGTTTTCCTATTAATTCCAATAAATCTGTCTTTGAATGTCCAAGCGGCTTTTAAACTTCTGTTTTAAAATATTATTTTGACTTCAAAATTTGAATTTCATCATTTTAGGGAAGATTTCTGAGATGTTTATGAAATTAGGTTATAAAATGGTGTTACAGATACAGACTTTTCAGATCATGGTTTACATGGTGAACTTCTAGAAAATCAGCCCCTTTCTGCTCTTCTGGTGAATAGAACATGAAAATATGCCCGAGTCTCGAAATCTGCCAAGTTTAAAAATTGCTGTTGAGCTGACAGACTTCCTAAGTTTCCATTAGATGGACAGATGTGTATATATACATTTTTGACATTGCTTTGAATTGAAATTATACCCATATCCATGATTGTTATAATGAATATAATATATAATACCACAAAAAAAGTATGTTTTGCATACTTTTGAATTTTGGTTATGCAAAAATAGAGGGATGTGGATGATATTTTAATTTTCCCTTTCCCAGCTAAATTAGCTACTGCACTAAATTAGTTATATGATAAAAGAACCTCCAAATTGATATCTTTTGTTAAGGTGGCACTAAAAAAATGAAAGGCATTTAGTTCCTGAGACTTTTCTAACTTGTTTTAAAAGATAAGGCAATCTGAATATATACGTTTTTTGCCTAACTTACCACTTTTTAATTTAATCAAAATTGGTTTGAGGTTTTCATATTCTTAGTTTTCCCTCAAGTATGGTTAAGAAATCTATGTTCCCTGAAGTACAATTAAGTTCAGTACACTGAAGTCAGTACTGTTCCTTCCCTTATAAGAGATTCACAAACTGGAGCTTTGTCTCTAATTTCATGGGAATTTTTAGGTGAAAAATATTTTCTAGCATTTTTTTGTGTGTGTGTGTGTGAGCATTCTAATTCTAAAACTCTGAATGATGGGTTTTCGCTATATATAAATATGTCTAAATTTTCCCTGACAGGTAAAATCTCACAACATTCTTTCAATTTTTCTGCTAAACTTTAGCAACATAAGTGGACTGTGCTCTTTTTCATTCTAATTTGATTTTGATTGGATATCCGTGCTTGTCTTGAGATAAAGTATTAAAATTCTTCACTTATCCTTATGACAAAGTATATGACCTTTCACTTTTCTTGCATTATTATTCATCCTTCTTTGATATCATTGGCATGTTATTTTCCGTGCTCTGACATTCCTGGCATTCTGCCATGTTCTTCTTGCTTTTGACCCAGAATTGTTAGTAAGGAAGGCACATTTTCAAAGAAGTTTGTTCCTCCAGGAAAGGTAAATGCATTGTTTTAAAGAAGCTACTTTTCTTCCACCCTTCTTGCTCTTTGTTATTCTTTCCGCTTTGAACAATTAATCTTGATGCATGTCATCACTTGCATTTGAAAGTAGCTATGGACTGACAGGCTGTGAGGTAAACTCACATCAAAAGTCATCTGGATATTTGGCATAAAACCTGAGTTAAATCAGATTCTGTGTTCTTTTCTTGCACTCCAAACAACAAAGTTAATTGCTATTATTGAGATATAAAGATAACTTGACATCCAGTTCTTAGTATAAAAATCCCTGATTCTGTGATATATGATAGACACATCTGAAAAAATCTGAAAAATATTTCCATAGTCTATGTTGTTTTTGTTTATTTTTTTCTGCCAGTGGGAAACTTGGACTCTTTAAATAAGCCCAATGGGAACTGATTATTAATTGTGTACTCCAGAGAGGCTTGTTAACACATATAAGTTAAATTGCTGTTGACATTTTTCATGCATGGTTCCTGGAAAAGATCCTAAAACTCAACAGTCCAATTTTTCTTAATTTATGCATGGAGACATGAAGTTGTGCAAGGAAGGAAATACCATGAACTGGCAAAATTTGCACAGAGTTTCTCAACAGCTAAATGTCTGCATTTCTACCCTATTTGGAGATTTAGCCATCTTACTTAGGTCTGAATCTATGTCCAGTCTATGTTTAAGGGTTCATGTCAGTAACAACCTTTGTCAGATGGGATAACTCACACAATATAAAATTCCTGCTAGGAGAAGAAGGGTATGATGTGTGCTACTTGACTGTTTATAAACCTAGTCTAGAGCATTTGCCCAGTCTGTGGGTTCACACTAAACTGCCTCTAGATAAAAATCTTGAATTTAAGAACCCTTTTCTTTCCCTGCTGTGTGTCCTATGCTACCTTTTCCATACTCTTTTTCTAACAGCAGGAATTTTGCATCCTTTGTTATACAGTGAGCCAGGCTGGACATAAAGGCTGTACACTGGTTCTAACCTCTGACCTGCCAGTTAATAAATTCCCTCGCAAGGTACATTCCAAGACTTTAAATACTCGCTGTCTGAGAGAGCATGTGTTCTATTTTCTGAATGAGTCGGTTTATTTCTGAGATAATTGAATGAGACAAAATGACAACATCTCTTTTTGAGCCCATTTAGAAGACAAAAGGCAATGGCAATAACCTCAGGGATTCAGGTGAAGGTCTGGATAACATCTGTCTCTCAATGGGATTTAGCTGCTTAAAGCTGTGTCTGTACACCTTAGCCTGAGTTGTGGTGGACTTCTAAGCACTGAGGATCTGCAGGTGCAGAAGGAATCACAGCCTTATAAATGCTGCCATAGTGGTTCGCATCTCCCCTACACTTTCTATGTAGTTCATCCTGAAAATGGGTGAACACTCTTCTTTTAAACAGCTGTGTTGGAGTGCAAGACTTCTCAATACAACACAGCCTTTCATCACATTTTCTCAAGACTTGAATGACTAAGTGAATGCCTAGAGTGACATGTACTGCCCAGAAAACTCCAGCATCAAATACACAACTTTAACATGGTCCCATAAGAGGGCTTCAAAATGAATATTGAGCGAAAAATTTGTAGTGCTTGAAAGAGATCTAAGCAAGTCTGACTTGTGACTCTACCTGCTCACGTGAGAGGAACAGAATCAGAATTGTATGTCACGTTTTATAATTAGCTGATTGATTCACCCAACTCTATTCATTTAAACTAGTAGTCTAATATACACCAGTAGGACAGACTCTGTCATAAACTGTGTGAAACCTTGTTCCTTGTTCTTTCTTGCATCTGTTGTTACCTTGTTAGCCTGGCAACAATTAGGACATTATCACTGAATTTCTCTTTACATTTAGAGAATACGTTTTTTTGCAAGCTCAATAAATCTTGCCTGGTTTTCAAACTGAATCATTTTTTTGTAAGATTGGCCAAAAAAAATCATATTCATTTTTTATTCAACAGTAAGAGTATCAGGATAATAAACCTAGGAGATTTATACAGGTTTTTAATTATTTTTAAATATAAATATATTATTATTATTTTCCAATCCTCCCTTTGACTGATAGTTTAAAAATAATTTTTCTCAACTTCCTTGCACTTGCAGATAACATGCACCAGGAAGTCATGCAGGAGGGTTGTTACATGCAGTGTTACCAACCCTTCTGACAGTAATTTATTGTCCCAACAGTTATGTGATTTGATTACTGTTTTGCTGTGAGTATATCACTCAAGACACTTTCGCAATAAGGAACCTAAAGTACTATTAAACACTCAGTTTCTTCCCCAGACTAAAACGATAATTAAAAACTATACTGAAATCTTGTAAAAACTAATTTGCCATTCCTGACCACTTGAAGTCGATTTTGAATGGCCTCAGTGAGCTGGCTGGAAAATATCTGTAGATATGATCCACCTTTTGGAAACTGAGGAGTTCTTTCATATTCTATCAGTTCATTAAAAGAAGAATATGACTGGACTACAGACTTAGACTTACAGATTTCAGAAACTGGAAAAAAAAACCCTTTGCAATCAATGTCACCTGGTGAACAAACTGGGGTTTCCTGTTTTTTCTTCACTTATATTAAGTGTTTAAAGTGAAAAATCCTATCTTGAGTTAATTTCAAATTTTTCTTCAGCTCTTTTCCCTCTTTTCTGTAGAACATGCACTAGTTTAGGTTCTTGTCTTAACTTACACACAAAGAAAATTAACTATTTGCTTTTTAAGCAAGGACCAATTACTTCTGTATGATACTGTGTTTTTAAAACTATTACAGTCAAAACAGAGCAAATTTGACCCAATCTTTTACTTACATGACTGTTCTGATTAATTCTTGGGATCTTTTTTCTGATGAAAAGTGCTGGTGCGTAAGAATAATAAACATCCAGAAAATGATGTTTTAATGTGAACCATGGGCTTGCAAAAGGTCTTATTGGCGACTCTCTAGGGGATTTCCTCCATAAGGGTTATGAATCTGAATAAAGGCTGGGCTAGCAGGCTATGAAAGTTTAGCCTCTTCTAACCAGGTGGCCATGGCATTCACCTTTAAACAGGAAACTGAGGCTACTTGTCTGTGTTTAAATCTGTTCCTTAACATATTTTCATTTCATCCTTAAATCTTTAGCAATGCTTTTCTTTTAAAAATATATTTTAGGGATAGTCTAAAAGGCTAAAACATAATAAAATATGTGCAAGATTCTAACTTATCACCTTATAACTGATATTATATGATATTTTCTCCAAAATTATGAAAATACTATGGGAAAACAGAACATGACAATTCTAGTATTGGTTTCAGGTAATGACTGATAAATCAATTTTACCTGTAGATCTTTTTACTTCTTCAGCTCTTTCATATATATTGAATGACTGAATAGTAAATATATTTTAAATTTAGATTTTGAGATTGCTTAAATGACTTTGCATGCATATTATTTCTTTAGGTGATAGAAACAGATTTTTTGACACTTTCTTTATGGGTAAATCTGTGATAATAATAGCATTTGTAGTATAATAGTATTTGTAGACTGAGCTGACTCTGCTGAAATCAAGAAAAAACTAAATTGATTAAAACTAAACCTGTCATGAAAATATTTTATTTTGAAGCATTCTTCTTTCACACAGTAAACCAGAATTTTTGTAGATGGCATTTTTATAGTATGAAAAACCAAGCTTTGATGAGCAAACTGGTTGGATTACTGAGAATGAGCTGACCCAGTCACCAAAGATTTCAGCCACAGCAAATCTTGTAACAGTATATAAAGCAAACAACCTACACACACACTTATATAAAAATATTATTGACCCATATGAGTAAAATGGTTTATAAGGCAGTGAGCTAGACAGGTGAGGGAGAGAGATTACTCTCCAGAACACAGATTACCTTGGGAAAAAAAATACATTGGATTTCTTTTTTTCATATGGATCAACTATGATTTCCATCACATGCTTCTGCAGCTCCTAGGTTTATGATGTGTCATTAGTGATAGCATTATTGATGACATTGTTTCTTTTTATACAGGGGCATGTGATTGGCATTGTTATATTATACATTAATTTTGCATGTTGTCTTGAAAATAGCTGTTCTTGAAGTCAACACTGTGCAGCTTCAGAATTCATCATTGTAAATCCATTACACTTCCTTTTTTCCAGTCAGTTTGATCTCTCTGGGAAAGTATGTCATGCATCTTTATAAACAACATGTCCTACTCTGTGGAGATGTGTGCTAGTAAAAAAAAAAAATCGACAAAACAGAAACAAAAGACAACAAAAATCCAACATGGATTCCCTATGTAAAAATGTTTTCCCGTTGGTGAGCTTTCTCCATAGTTATGCAAATTAAATTTGGCAAGATTTTTGTGACAGCCACAATGCATGTTGACAGTGATGTCAAGACTAGAGTTTTAGGTAATTATACTGTAGATTTTACTATATGGTGCCATGTCTTGATCTGAGACACAAAGTCACTCAGAGTGAAATCCACCTGCTTATAAATATTGATGTTCCCAACATGACTTGTCAGATTGGTGATGAGTACAAGCCCTTTCTTATAATCCAGCAAATTATTGAACAACATAAGTTCACTGTTGTTTATCTTGCCAGCTTTGTTGTGATCAATTGCTGTATACCAGATGTCAGCTGCCAAAGCAGCACATTGAAGTCATCTGTGATGAGCAGTTTGCCTGCCACAGGATCTATGCCAGTGCTGCAGTGAAGGCTGTTGAACTCTTTATTTCCCTCACAGAATTGGGGGCTTTTTTTCAAGTTCCAGTGACAGCAATGTTGAACTTGTCACATAATAAGGGTAGTAACACTGGTCTGAAATTCCTGCTCATGTTTGGTTTTGGTTTGCTGTTGTTGTTTTTTTTTTTTTTTTTACTGGATTACATGAGTTTGAACTTGTAAATTGTGCAAGGTTATTGGCATTGCCTGGGCATGGTCCCTGTGTCTGGGTTCCAGAGATGATTAGTCCAGCTGTGCCTTCCTAGATCCTCTCATTGTAAGTATGGTTCTACAGCCTTCACAACACCCTCTTTCCATTGACGGTGTTTTTTTATCCTTCACTCATATTGCTATGGGAATGTCAGTATTGATCATTTAAGCTATCATCAACTTGCTTCAGTTCTCAATAGGATCAGGTACAGGTTTTGTGTAAATTTCTCACACCTGTTTTTTCTTTTGTGTAACTTTCTCACACCTGTTTTTTGTTTTACTCACAAGGCAAACTGGTTGTGTTTGATTCATACCTTCTTTTAAAATGTGGCTCAAGTGTTAGTAGTTACTGAATTTGAATTTTTGTTAGTAAATTTGGGGAGCAGTTTTGAAGATCTTTGTGTAATCTTATCTGTTCTATCCATAACTGAGGCTGTAACTCTTTTGAGGAGTGACTTGTGTTGTTCAGGAACTGAAACACTTAATATAATTGGAGATTTTAGGAATATATAAAGGTTAATAAAAGGTGGAGTAATACAATTGTACGGAACTGGGGTCATTGAATTGGACAGTGGATAGTGAGATCTATATCAGTAAAGGGATGAGAAAAATGTGCTGAGCACTCCTCCAGAGCTATTCTTTCAGCGAGCCCTACCAGCTTTTAGAAAGATATTGTACATCGTATTTGAACATTCCCTTCTAAACCAGGTTCTTTTTCTAAAAGAGTTACTGAGGGCTCTAAGAGGAATAAAATTGAGGATGATATGACTACAAAAAACTTAAAACACTACTTTCCAAGTCTGGACATCCAAATGTCATAATTAGTCTGTTTATTCTGTTGTTTGCGTGATTTAAGCCAGTATACTCTGATGTTGACAGTATGAGCTGACACAGAAAACATCACTTTCCACTTGGAGCTCAAATATTACAAATTATTTCATTACAGCTCTTTTGCATCTGATTCACCTGAAAGGAGGGAGGAGTTACCTTTTCCTTGAATACATTTGTCGCTGTAGAATCATGGACTATCCTGAGTTGAAAGAACCCTGGGAGAATCGTTGAGTCCAACTCCTGTTTCCAGTGTTGTCCAAATACTCCCAGACGGGGGCCATGACCATCTGGGGAGCTTTCCCAGTGCTTGACCATCCTCCCAGTGAAGAGCTTGTTCCTATTATCCAATCACATAGGATAGCACAGTAAAGCAGGTGGGAGGCTCAGAGGCCCAATTATGCAATATACATTTATCTAAGTGTCTAATAGATGTCTGGAACAGCCAATACAAGCATTACACAAATTATTCAAAAAATAAATGGATAAAGGTGGAATGCACTGCTAAGACAGCTACAATCATACCCAAAACTTGGCCCTTGGCATGGGTACAGTTGACAGCCTTCAACAGAATGTGGTTTCTGTGGTGAGAATGCTGGAGAAAGGAAGCAAGAGCAAAGGGAAATCAGCTCAATCCCTCTTACAGAAGGCAGTCTCCTCAGCAGCACTTAAACAAGCTCCAGAATATCAGAACTCACAAACACAGACCAGAAAGATATGGGGGAATAAAAAGGTTAATCATAAGGCAGGATGTTAGCTTTTAGAATGAAAATAAAGCAAGAGGAGAGAAAACTTTTAATTTTTCTCAAAGGACTTCTTTGTAGATAGAGCGAAGCATTCCAATGGAGTCTGTTGTCAGTATTGAAGAAAGCCTTGAAAGAAAAACTAAAGGTCAGAGGGAGTCCTTTTAACCACAGTCTGGCTAGTCTCAAATATTTTATTTTCATTTCACACTCAAATATTGTATAGTAGTTATAAGGCTGTTCTTTTTCTACTTTTTTCATTTGTTTTTTGTTTTAAATCAAATAGTATCCTGGAGAAAAATTCACTGTCCATCATTGAATGGAAATAGAATAATATCTTGGAACATTTTCTTTATCTTTGGTCCTATCTCCAAAATCCTAATTGCTGACTTGTGTTTCCAACAAATTAATAGAATGTTTATGCATCATAAATTATTTTATATTTTTAACAGTGATCTTAATATAATTATAAAAATATTATTTCATATAAAATCATAAAAAAATATTGTGTAACTTAAGTTATGTATATCTGGTTACACTAAGATCCAGTTTTGATCCTGGACTTTCCCTTTGCCCATGTTTTATATCAGTTTCTTTGCCTTTTCAATGAGCTAACTTGCTCATCTGGTAGGGAAAATCTTATGAGTTGGTATCATAAGTCATCCTTTCACAAATATAAATTTGCAAATCTTGTGTTCAAGGGTGGTAATGTGTTCTCCAAAAAGAGCTCAGCTTTTCTTCTAATGGAGCAGCACTCTCTAAGGAAATTGTTGAAATGGTGGTCATGAGAAACTCTGCAAGGCCCCTGCAAGGTTAATCAGTGCAGGTAAAGTGATGCAGGCAGACTCCTCCAGTAGGCTCTGAGGACATATTCATCTCCTCTCCTTCATGTGTTGCAGTGATGCCTTAAGATTTGACTTTTATATTTTTCAGACCCTGTACTACTTTAGTGTAGCTCTAAAACTCCATATAGTCTGTGAGCTCCTGTTCTCACATTCTAGTTAGACATAAATCCTCTCTAGGCCTGGACTCAAGTACAGCTTGTTGTTCCAGGCCCCAAAGTATGTAAACTAGAGCTCTAAAAGTGGGGACAGACTTGGGGTAAATTACATCATCAACTGAAATTGTAATTGGAGAATTAACCCTGATATGTAAATTCATCAAAACTGATAAAAGTATAAAAAACTCGTGACCGGTTGTCCGTCTTGGGTGTAGCCTCTCCCAGAGAGGGCTTTTGGCTGCCCGAGGTGTCCCAATTGAAGGCCCTTCAATAAATACCCAGTTTATTCTCTTAATCTTGTCTGGCCTCTGTTCTAGGTAGCCTCTGCTCAGGCATCAGCAGTAGCATGTGCAAAGTGCAGTTTCTAGGATGTGTTTTTTGCCATGGTTGTTCATCCCTGGACCTGTGCAAAGCTCTGTGCTGGTCTGGGAACGGAGGGGAGGGAGGAAGGTTGCTCTCTGCACACAGGATTGCTGAAAGGCTTTGGCCCATATGTAGTACAAACACATCATCAGAAATCTAGGAACCAGAAATAGTAGCAAGTTTGAAGATGTTGCAGAAATACTGTGTGGTCTTGAGCCACTTGGTGGCATAATTTATCGAAATGTAAATTTAGGCTGAGTTGTAGTAGTAGCTCGGGTGCTCTGATCTGGATATATGAATGTGTTAGGCAAATGGCTGCATTATTTTGTACCTGATAGATTGCTCAAACAGCAGAATGTGCAGCTCCATGATCAGCTCATTTTCACTACTTTCTCTGACACTTGTGGGTAATGTGAAAGAGAAACAATTTCCATTTACTGAAGCAGATTCAAGAAGACAAAGTGATTTAATCTTTCTTATTGATTTAGTTCACGAAATTTCAAATTAATATTTTCATTCAAGTATTTAGAGTTGAACTTGAATCTCAGTTGAAGTTGTCTTCAATTGCAGCAACCAAATGCACAATACACATACTCTGACAAGACCATTTAGTGACAAATAAAGAGCAGATTCTTAACATCTAGTTTGCCAAATAATCTGCTATCTCATATTTCTCACTAGTGGCTCCAGAATATTAGGAATATTTGCCTCAGCAGTAGAGGTATAACTTGCTGAAAATCCACAAATCCATTATAGAAGCTTTTCTGCTACCATAAGGTGAAATAAGTGTACTAATAAAAGTCTGTGAGGTAACATTTCCCAGGCTATGCAGTTAAAGTTTGTACAAAACCTTTCTCTCAATACGTTTCCAGTAAGGTTTCTTAATAGTAGCAATTTATTTTAATTTTCAGAAGTGTATTTCCCAACCATAGCATTCTGAACATATACATTTTAGAATTACTAAATGAATATTCTAAAACTAATCCTGAATAAGCCCTGACAGCACTTAATTCAATAGAAGGTAGAATCCCCTTAAAAATCCAGGTGCAATTAATCACTGCTCTGATAGAGTAGTCAATGTTTTATGATCTTTAGATGTTTTACAGTAAGGTAAGATTATCTCTACATTTTATGGAGATATATCATGCTCATTTACAAAGAATATAAAGCAGTACGTTTTCACCTGATTCAACTAAACCAGCTGAGTGATCTTGAAATTTAGGTTAATTGACTTATAAATGATCTTATACTGACAAATGGTTTCTGTGGAATTGTGATACTTGGTGTAGTGTCAGCATATTTTTGTGAAAAGGCATTTGTCTAAATTAAGACAAACTTGTCCTTGCACAAATGTATTACAATCACCGTATTTTTCAGTTCTTTTCTAATTGAGGTTATGTGAAGTTTTTTTTTACTTATCTTATAACCAAGTTAAAAAGATTCATAATAGTCTTTTGTAAAAAGCCACCACAATAGGAAAGAACAAAGAGATTATTAAATGGAGTGTCTGCCTTGTTGTTACAGAGATGTGTAGGACTATTCTCTTCACCTATCAGTTGGTACTGACAAACACTTGTCTAAATTTTAAGTGGTTATGATATTTCCTATTCCC